>BPVZ01000033.1:245662-274676 GCA_020521535.1 Rubroshorea leprosula
TGTAAGACACTCATTAGGCTCATCGAACATCTTCCAAGATTACTAGTAGTTTTTCCAATGTTTTTGGGCTCGGCCTGGTGGTTGACCCATTTTCGCCATTGGGTCTGGTTCAATCGATTGAACCGTTCATTTGATCGGTCTAACCAATCAACTAAAAAACACCTTTTTTTTTTTTTTACATTTTTATTAGATTTTACTTTCTTCTCCAACCGTCAACCTCTCCCAGCCCCAAAAACTTCCATCTCACCATCATCTTTGTCAAACTTCTTTCAGATCTCCTTTCTCGGATTTCCTGAGTTTTTTTTTAAAAAAATTTTTTCCTTGATTTTTCCTCCGGGCTTCTTTCCTTAGTTCTGATTCTCTTTCAAGTTTCAATTTTGAGATCTACTTCAACCCCAACATTCATCATCATCATCATCGAATGGCCACAAAAGCCTAGTTGGAATGGAGGAACAAAAAAAATCAAAGAAAGAAGGACAAAGGTTCATGAGAGAGTTTCTCACCACTAGATCGACTCATGGAACGGTGTTGATTGGCGACGAAGGTTCTACAGCTAAAGATACCTTTCCAGTCTGGTACTCGCATTTCTCACCACTAGCTTGGCTTCATGGAACGATGTTGATCTGTTTTTGCTATGAATGAGAAGTTAACAAAGGCGAAGAAGCAAAGCGCATTCACAAGTTCGATTGCTATGAAATCGATCCCTAAGAGCTTGCACTGCTTGTCAATGAGGTTGATGGAGGAAAAGATCATGTGCCAGAAGAAATATAGCAATGACAGATTCTGCCCAGTGGGTGGAAGGGGTTGGGCGGGCGAAGCGAGTTGAACAGGTCAAGTAGGTTTCGATAGATTAACTCTCAAAACGAGTTAAGGCATGTAACTGGCCCGTTTTTAAACCCAAGTTTGATTGAATCGATTCAATGAACCGAGCTAGGTCGGGTCTTAAAACTCTGAGTTTTTCACCTTATTTTCCTATATGTGGCTGTGATGCTACCCTTCCTGATGAAGTCTTAACCCTAACTGCATGTATCTTGGCTATATCCAAATTAGATAGTAATGATAATATCTGTGGCCAAAGGCGAGTTGAAAACTTAGAATACATTGAAGCACTTCATAGGGTAATGCAAGAAAAGGTTCAAAAATATCAAACTTGGATGACAAATGCTTATAACCATGTAGTCAAAGTTGGAGTTTTTACAGTTGGGTAAATGGTTCTCAAAGCCTTTGACCATGTGAGGAAGAACATTGTTGGCCCATCCAAGCTTGTTACAAATTGGGATAGTCCTTTCCTCATTGCAAAAACACATGATAGTAGTTATTATCATCTCAAAACTTGTGAAGGAAAGTCATTATCAAACCCTGTGAATGTTAAATAGGTCAGGCCATATTATTGTTAGGCCTTCCCAGCATTGCTCCTTGATAAGTACACATTTCTCATTTTGTAATTTTACCTCCCACATTGTGATTTGCTCTTGCCAAAAGGGTTAATTTCATCTTTCTTTTGCAATTATAAATACGTCTAGCACTTTCTTGTTGTATTTTGCACATTCTATATTAGCTTGTTTGTCCTCCATTTATTTTACTTCATTATTATGTGAGGATAGGGAGTGTTGACAAAAAAAAAAAAAGAATAAAGGTGCAGTAGGGAAAATACATGTATTAAAAAAAAAGGGAGGAAAAAAATGCACCATATGTAATAATGATAGAACAACCTCCCTAATCCATGCTTTCTCATATGTAAATAGCATAGCTACACTTGTTAAAGTGCCACAGTTAACATACAAAAAAAAAAAAAAAATTGCAAGTCACAAAGACAGCAAGTATTCAAGCAAAGAAAACCAAAATTCGCTGGATGTGAAGATGTTCAACCCAAGACAAACACAATAAAGGAGTTACATCACGGCAACATCGCCAACAATCATCACACTACAAAAGAAGTAGAATAAAAGTTGTTCATGACAAAAAAGTATTGGTGTATATGGTTGCTTATGGCTAAAAGGGGCTGGGCTCATCACCATAACTCATGGAAATTTTGATGCAAGTCTAGCAGAGCTTAGCAATTTTGTTGGAACTTGAGTGCTCCTTCTCTTAGTTGAGCGATTCTAGATAAGCCTTAGCTGATTTTAGCCCTTTTTCTAACTTAAGAATGAGTTCCTTCGTCTTAGCCAAGGATTTCCTCTTCTCCTTAACATGCTTCACTTGTTCCTCAATCTACTCATCCAAGTTCCCAACCATGTTGCCTCTAACCGTGCCAAACTCGCCCTTGCTAAGGTACACCTTTGCCAGATCTAGTAACTATGCTTGCATTATGCCAACTTTGAAGTTTATGCTGTCAGCATCATCGATGGCATCCTTGCAAAAGAAATCCTTGTCCATCTCAACAAAAGGGGTTACCTCCATGTATCACATAACCACACAAAGACTCACAAAGGCATCTTCAATCATCACTTTCTTAGCTTTACTGTGCCTAATCAATTCAAGGATGGCGTGCCCATATCTATAGCATTGGGTGCACTTCAAACTTGCCCGCCAATCGAGCATCGCCAAGAGGCACAGGCCAAATTGCACCAACAATGCATTTCTATCTTCATTCATCTTATTTAGGTCTTTGAGCAATTTCACAGCAAAGTTGTCAACCTCACTAGACATAGGTGAAACTGAGGATGGTTTTTCACTGTGCACAAGTTCACTTGAAGTAGACACCTTCTCTGCCACACTTATCGCTAGCTCATCGATATCCATTTTGTCTTATTGGGAATAGGCTTTTTCAAAACATTGCCTATGTCTGACTCAAGCTCCTTGTGATAGCCTTATTTATGTCTATGCTGCCATGGAAGCCTTCATCTTCACCCTCTTACTTAGAGCCATTCTCACTCTTTAATGACTCACCACTGTTGACGAACTAGTTGTCACTGCCTTGGTTGGACCCAGACCTTGCCTCTTCAACAATTTCTTTGTCTTTCCCTTCGTTGGCAATAGTTATGGCTTTAGCCTTGTCTTTCTCAACATCTAGTGAAGCAAGTGAAAAAGCAACCAGTCAACAAGGAATTTTACTATTAAGTATGACAAGGTACCAAACTATGCATTATATTTCTTGCCATTTATGGTACCTTTCTCAATAGTGGTGGTGTCAACGCTTTTTTTAGTTAAAGGCTTCCTCGGAGCTAGACCAACATCAACAGCTTTGAAATGAGGTGATTCACTGGCCATATGTGGCTACATAAAAAAATAGCCAAGTAAGAAACAAAACAACTCTAGCAATGGCAAAGGTGTCCTTTAGCTATCTTGTAAGCGAAAAGGTGCATACCTTTATCATGATCTTCTTTGACCAAGTCCTCGTTACTTCAGATTTCTTTGTTATGCTGGGGGTACCATGTGAAACCCTCACACCTCTCCTCACCTACATTGGAATAAGGAGTTATAAAGTTACTAGAAAAATATATACATATGTGCAGTCCATAATTTTTTAGCTCTAGCTCTTTAATTACAAAGATAATTTGCAAGATGTATATGACTTATCGTGGTAGATTTCCATGGTGAAGCTACACTTGCCTTAATCCTTTTCTTTGCAATGTCAACTATGAAAGACATGGGATCATCCCAATTAATGATATTGTTAATCAAGCTAAGTATGTCATTAGGAAGTAAAAGTAAAGGCTCACCTACTTCACCAGTCGAGATATTGTGGCAAACTTCAAGCTTTGCCAAGGCTTGCTTTACGTTCATTACCAGCGCCTCTACCTCTTTAGCCTCTTTTGACTCAAATGGAGCTTTATCATCGCTAGGAACAGGGATAGGGCCAAGACCTCTGTTGGAAGCTGATGACTGCCTCTATAAGCATTAAGCCACACGTGTGAATCCTTAGTGAGGTCAACAACGATCAAGAATTTGTATTGAGCATACAAAGAAGGGTCCAACGATATGTATACATGGAGTGAGATGCTCGAGTCATAATATTTTGCACCTAAGTGCTTCTTGCTATGGACTAGCCTAAGTCTCTTAATTTGTTCAATCACCTTTGGATTCGAATTGTCGTAAGAACTATAATCACTTTTAGTTTTGTCACCTTTCTATTTTTCCTTGGTGACTTTTGTTTTGAAATGTGTGGGTGCCTTGGTCTTACTCAACTTGCTAGCCAACAAAGCAACAGTTTTGCATGCCTTGCTCTTGAATGGTTAAGCAATACTCTTTCTCTTGCCCAAGGATAGTTTCTTCAAAGGAACAACTTGGCTGGCTTTTTCTACGACATCATACATCAAAAGAATAAGTATGGGATATAGCTTTTAAATAAAAGAAGAATTGAAGTTTAAGACAAAAGTGGAGAAGTTTATTTACCTCTAACCCTAGCATCGCCAACCATCCCCTGTCCTTGCCCTTTGTCAACACCTTCACCCTGGCCATGCTCTATCTTCACAACATTAAACATGGCAAACATATGGATACCACTTCTCGTCATCTTCTCTAATCAAGAAACCCCAAAAATGATGTTGTAATAACTCAAAAAAGAATTATTGCACACAAACAATCTCGAGAAGTGGATGCAACAACCTTCAATGATGACTAAATGAAGGCATTGAACTTTTTCAGCAATGTTTCCTAGTACTTTAACATCAAAGATGACATGGTCGACACCTTAGCTGGGTTGAAGAATCTAAGTGTGGCTGTGCTCTCACTCTATATAGCTGCTACAACATCAGCAATGTAAAGCATCATGGCCATATCCCAATCTGAATTATCCAAAAAATGAGGCAATAGTATGTCTTAATTATAGCCAAACTATTGGGCAACTTCTTCTAAGCAATAACTCACGAGGTCCCATAACCCTTGCCATGTAATGCATGGTAGCATGGATGGTGCAATCACAACCACTATCTCCAAGTAATTCATGTTGCCTCTAGCGAAGCCCATAATTTGGTTTCTAGGCACTATTGCAAGTGTCTTATCAAAGAAACTCACCTTTGATGGTGCAAATGTCCATGGCATTGTTTTGTATGCGTGAAAATTAAAGCTAGCATGATCAACAAGAAAGTTGTCAACCTTAGGTATTTGGACTTTTATTTTTCTCTTTCCTATCCATGAGCAAGCTAGTGGGGCAATTCCCCAGTGTAACCACACTTTGCTAAGGGGAACTCTTTCAAAACTTTGCCATTAGTAACATGGCTAGGGTGATATAAATTGAATCTCTCCCACACAAACATTTTCAACAAGGGCAAGCAAACATTGTCTTGATGATATAATACCCACCACTAAGAATCTCATCAAAATGAAGTAAAATCAAGAATGTGATAAAGCGTACCAAGCATCAACGATGCCAATGAAAGTCTCGTGCCTTTGGCTAAGTGTATGACCAATAGGATGCAATCAACCATGATCTTGTGATTTGGAAAACCTCCCAAAACGAACTTGCTCAGCCAAGCCTTGAAGAAGGCTTCCCACACATATGGACTATTCTTACCTTCACCAATCTAAAAGTATGACATCCAAGTCAAAAAATCAATGTTGTACTCACCTTACTTCTTCAAAGTCATTTTGATAGCACTCTCTTTTTGTGTCAATGTTATGTGGTGCAGCTCTTTATCTCTAAAATTGGGCAATGACATTAAGTTCACTACATCCTATAACGTTATTAACATTTCTTCAAATGCAAGGATAAAAATGTGTGTTGGTGCAACATTTTCTCACTAAGCAATGAAAACACACTGCTAAGCTACAAAATTTGACTCAAAGCTATGGACTTAAAAATTCCAATAGTGTGGAATACCTCTACAAAGTCATCATCAACCAACATGTCTTTGGCCTAACCTATCTAATCCTCCATCTTACCTGATGGGAATGTGAAGTAAAGTGGCACCAATAATAAATCACGACTCTCTAACCTTGTTCATATTAAATCCTTCGGCGAAGGAACCCATGCTATATTGACTTAGCCATCGTTGAAGAGTTTGAGTAAGACTAAAACTTTTTGCTTCTCAAGTGTCTTTTTGACTGACCAAGCAGTAAACTATAGAAACCTATCTTCAAAATTATACCATGGATCGTGGTATGCATATACTTCGTCATTTAGAAGAGGATTGACTATTCTTGAACTATTTTTTTTTTTTAAGAAGCGAAGAAGAGTAAAATTCGGGTTAGAGAAAATGAAGAAACTCGCAGCATGCAAGAAGAAAAGCTTGATGCTTACCTTGATTTGAAAAAGTATTTTGCCAAATCAACACTTAAGCTTGCTTCTTCATGTTGAATCTAGGCACAACACAACAAAATCCACATATATTTTATAGAAGATTGATGAAAAATCAAAGACCCAAGGAGGGGAAGTTTGGTGGTTTTTCAAAGGGAGAAAGAACTTGAAAAGTTTGTCAAAAGGTTAAAGAAGATGGGAAAAAGGGACCTACAAGGCTTTAAATGCATTAGCCAACCACCTTCACCACATGTCAGTCACCAACATGGCTGGATGTCATCTAATGGACTGCAAATAACGTGCATGGTATTATTCTACACTTGTTTGCATTAGATTTCTCTTAAAACTCCCTTTTTTATGAGGCAATTAAGTTGAAATTTTTGGAAACTTAGAGCATTATCTTTTAAAAAGGGAAGGGGCTGTCTTTTTAACTACTAAAAACTACTTTAAAAGTAGTTTCAATTCCTATTTGGATTCAAACTACTTGTGAACAATGTGCAGAAATAATCTCTCTAATATAACTACCATATTTATTATTTTCCAAGAAGTAATAGGGTGCCCCTATTAGAACTCTGGTGAAGACATGACTCAAAGTCTACACCCCAGCCTTATATCTACATCAATTAAAGTCATTGCTTAGACATTTCTAAACTGCACCAGTTATTTTTCAAATTTTGTAAGTAAATTTACAAAAGGGGCTTAGCTAATCATGAGAGTAATTTTTTATGCACGAAGTACTTTCAACTTCAGGAATATTTTCAGAGCTTCATTTATGCTATTTATCATCTTGGCTGAATTTGGCCTTTTTCTATCTAAACTAAAGCATCATCATTAATGACATCAGATTTCTTGGCTAAAGTTTTGCTCTAGTTTTGCTCTAGCCTTCCTCATCAATATCAAAAGAGCCACATTGTTGATTCTATATTGCTGCTATCTATGCTCATAGCTAGATTTGGCATAATCTTACCCTTATTGAAGTCTTATCAATATCAGCGCATTACTTAGTTAAAGCCGAATTTTATCAGTGCTAAATCTTTGGCAAATATATTCAATTGGAGGATTCACATTATTATTACATCTCTACATTGCTTATCATATATTTGATCATATTCAGATGGTTTCAACAACTCGTCACTCTCAACACCAAGTAGGCAAATTTGCTATCTCAACTTCACCTGCTTAGGGGCTAATGTTGAAAGATGAATTTGTATTACTTTAAAATTCACAAAATATGAAGTGCCATGTCACTAAGACCAATTTTGCACTTGTGACAAAGAAAGGCGCACATGATCTATTTCAACATTGGACATGTTATATTTTATTTTCTACTAATGACTGCAATGGACATCACCAAAAGTGGCACTCACCCACTTCATTACAAATGTTACAGACATGATCTATTTAAACATTATTCTCATATACATGGCCAAACATAACTACTTTTATCTCTAAAACATGGCTAGACATTTATGACTTTATGATTTCTATTACAATATTTGCTATTACATCTTATTGGCACCTAGCAATAGATAAAGAGCCTACTTTGCTTTATCTACATAGCTCCCATCAAAGGATAATGAGCTGATTTCATTACATCTGCAAAGCTCCTAGCGATGGACAAAGGGTCAAACATCTACTTTACCTATCTTTATCACTGGTTCCCATCAAAAGACAATGGGCTAATTTTATTACATTTACATAACTTTTAGCGATGAACAAAGGGCCAAACTTGCTATTTTACTTAGCCTCCAGGAATGGGCAAAAGACTATATATCTCTACATATTTTTACTACACCGGCTTATGGAAACAGACAAAAGGTTGGATCTCTCTACATATTTTATTTTTCTAGCTACCAAAAACAAACAAAGAGTTAGTGTAACTCGGTACGATTAATGTGAGGTCAATAATTGTTGCAACCTTGCGATTAGTTGGGATAGCTACCTTCCAACGATAAAAATGCATCAAGTTGTGGCCATGGGCTCCTTGGTGGTCACCTATGCATGGTGGTGCAATGCCTAGTAAGCAAAAACAACCAGAACCATCCTCTAACGATACAAGCATGTTCAAGATGAGCCATCATTCTATCGTGGTGTCAACCTTGTTCATATCAAAGGTTATGGATGTCACTGGCATCCTTTTTCCATAGATAACACTCCACCCATTTTTATTATGTTCATGCTAGAGTTCTGGATTAACAAGATTGATCCCTTTCGTAGCTTGGCAAATTATAGGGAATGCTCTTCCTTTGTTCCACATAGTTCATGCTCCAGCCATAGGCAAAGCTAGCCACTACTATCCTTCTAACTATAAGGAAGATATTCTTGGTTAACCTTGCGATATACATACAACATAGGTGGCAGTCATGCATATTATTATTCTTTCTACACAAAATGGTAAAATTACCAGTCATTGGTGATCCCAATTTACAACATATTTCTACTATATTTTTACATGTTGGCAAGTATGGTTGAGTAGTAGCACTTAACTCGATAAAATGATACTATAGCACACATCCATATAATTCATTCTTTATCTTGGTGAATCGACAATTATACACAGCAATATTAAACAAGTGCTTCACATGGCTAGTGGATAAAAAGGCACAATGATGTTTATTCTCGCCATCCCCTCTGACACAAAAAGGTGTGTTCTTCTTTACTACAAATATTTATACAGTTCATGCTTACATATTTAAACAAATACTCATTCATATTTTGCTTTTTGATGCAAATGAACACAAACCTATGAATCCAAAGTCATGGGGATTATTTGAGATAGACTATGGGAGTAGTGGCTTGGCAATAATGGATGGATGAACATTACTTGTCTGGTGAAGTATAGTATTTGTGCCAGCCAAGCTTTGGGCTGACAATGCTGCTCATCTTCGTTAGGAAGGGATGGGAGCAAGTAGAAAGGATGGGGACAAGTACATAGAGGCAAAACTTGATCCCAAAACAACACCATATGATGCTAACTAGAAAACATGTAACCCCATTAAAAATTAACTGGAGATGCCATTTGAGTCTCCATCACTAACGTACAGTGGTATTTAATGCATAGTTAGCTACACAAGTTTCATTACATGGGAAATTTGTTTAGGAAGTTTATCAGAATCTAAAACAAAGGCAGCTTTGGCAACAATGCCCAATTACATACCAAATATGGCATTACATATGGATACAAAGTTGTCAAAGATGGAAAGGTTCCAGCAAACCAACAATCCTTCATTAGAAACATTGAAGAATTCATAATTACACTACAAAAGTTGTCAAAAGTGCCTAGATCCTCCCAAAACTTGACACCTATCTTCATACAACTTATATCTTACCATTGAATTGCTTGGCCGCTTTGGCCCTACCAACCCAAATATTATCAAAATGCCACTACATATATATATGATATTTCCTTCACCTTTCGTGATACAAACATACATATTTTCTAGATTTTCATTCTACATGCTTAAAGCAGATTATCTACTTGAAAGAAATCTTCATCTTCAACCTCTCGACTCTCCTACAAAAATTCCCCAAAAATCTCCATTTCTCACATTTTCTCACGTTTCCAGCCATGCAAACCATTCTCTGGACTTATAGCTTAGTATGACTAGTAGATTTCACACTACTATTTGAGGTTATGGATTATCTTTCTTGAGCATCAAAGGATCGGCTAGTAGAAGAGTTAGCATCATGAAATGAGATCAGAGTCCTCCATTAAAAGCCCCTACAATGATCATCCTTTCTCTTATCACTGATTTTTAGTTTATTCTTCTTTGATTTATGCAAGTTTGGGGAAGATTATTGTATTTCAAGCTTCAAATCAAATTTTTTTAATTTTAGAATCAGAGTATTTATCAAGGAGAATAGGATACACATTTATTGTGTTTATTATTATTTTACAATGTATTTTATATAAATGTACTTCTTAAGTTGTAAAATTTGATCTTTATATATTTTCTATCATTGCTACTCCTACTATGATGCACATTTCCCATTCATTTCTTTTGGTAGTTGTGTAATTATTCTTTGATCTTGATATTCCATCATCGTTGCTCTACTCTTTTGGCTTGGCTGGGGAAGTTATATTTTTAGACTTTGTTGGAGAACTTTTCATAGTTCATCTTTGCTGTGTGAAGGGAGGCAACTCATGACACGTAGCCTTTCTTACATGAAATGGGTGCAAGCCTAAAGAACCCCCCTCATTTTTTGTAAGAAGGCATCCTAATTAGCTCATACACTATCTTTCTTACTGACTCATCACCCCTTATCCCCTAACAATTAAAAAATTATGAAAATAGTAAAATGAGAGCCCTTACAAACTTTCAACATATTCATCAAGATAAAAAGTTAAATAATCATATAATATACACATCAAGGAGAGGAAGAGATTGGGTATAGATAGGATATAATAATAAATAGATATGCAATAACTGACTAAGAAAGAATAATTTAAGGGAACAATGAAAAAAAGAGAAAGATTAATAAAAGACATTATTAATACATAGAGAGAAAATGAGGGCAAATATAGAGTAGGTGAATAAATATAATCATAAATGTGAAAGAATAAATTAAGAGAAGAAGTCCCTAGAAAAATTAATGAAATGTGAGGTATACATAAGTGAAATGTACCAAGTAGACAAAATTTGTGTAAAAAAGAGATATTTTTATGGATAAAGTTTTAAATGAATGAGTGAAAAAAAAAATGGCATTCTCCTTTCTTGACAATTCCCTTCCTTGTCTTGCTAAAAGTTACAGCAATTTAATTTGGAGCCCTTTTGTGCTCTCAAAAGTTAGTGTTTTTATCCAGCGCCTTCTTTTGAACCATCTTCCTACAAAAGACAACCTTATTCTCCAAGGGGTTAATTTGGCATCAAACATCAACTATGTCCTTTGTGGTGATCATATTGAGAATGTTAATCATATCTTCACAAGGTGCAATTGGGCTCAAAATCTTTGGAGCAGGATTTGTTGTTGATGGGGGTACTACTTTGTTCCACTTGATTGTGCATCTCATTTGCTGCTTCAACTCTAGCTCTTTGTCAATATCCAGTAAAGCAAGAAGTAGCTGGCACCTTTTCATTTTAGCAACTGCATGGTACATCTGAAACTTTAGAAATTGTATTATTTTTAGGAAGCTTTCATGGCATGAGAACAATATGGTGTAATTAGTCCAAGCTAAAACTTTTGGATGGATTAAAGGGAACACTTCTTCTATTGTGTTTGGTTTTGGTGATTGGTGTCTTTTTCTAGCCTTTTGTGTTAAGGAATCCTAACCCCTGTTTCTTCTCTTACCTTAATGTAAAGGTGAGTAGCTCTTGTACTCATTTTTCATAATAAAATTTTTTATTCATAAAAAAAATGAATAATCAAAATGAGAGGTTAATAAGAGAAAGAGTAACAATGAATAAATTATTGATATATAGAAGGACAAAGAGGAAAATAATATACCTTATAGTGGTTAAAACTTAAAACTTTGTTGATATGTATGTAAGTTTATTAGATCAATTATTGAATTATTTGTGATTTTAAGATATTTCTATGTTATTATAATATTGAGAAAATATAAAATATCTAAAGATATATAGAAAAAGAAAAATTAGGTTAATGATAAATGAAGATGCAATGGGTGATTAAGGAATAATAATAAAGGGGGAAGGATAAGGAGAGAAAGAATAATAGCAAATAAATTATAAATATAGAAAGGAAAAGTAAGGATAGATATACTTTAAAATGATAAATATAGTGAGAAAATATGAGAATATATAATTTAAAATAATAAATATAGTGAGAAAATATAAGAGAGAAGTTAAGAGATGATGCCATAAGAAAAAAAAAAAGAGAGGTAGAGTAATGATTGTGAGTAAAAAAATATATCAATGGAATAATATTAAAAAATTGTGCCTTTTATATTTTAATTTAGAACATGTCTAAAATAGAGAGAGAGAGAGAGAGAGAATTGAAACAAAAAGAGATAGAATGATTGATGGAGGTGCACAAATTAACTTAAAAAAGAATAATAAAATGGGAGGATAACGTGAAAAAAAATAATAACAAATAAATTATTAATACATAAAGAAAATTAGAATGAATAGATAAATATAATGATAAGATATGTGAGGATTAACTAAGAGATGATGTTTTAAGAAAAATTAATGAAACATGAAATATAGGTAAATGAAAAAGTACTAAAAAAAAAAAATACCTCTAAGTTATTTTTTTATATTTTGATTTAAAACTTTCTAATATGGGCATTTAGGAGAAAGAATATAAATTGGGGTGAAAAGAGATATATAATGGTAATAATTATAGATGTAAAGATAAAAAGAAATTAACAAAGATTTGATGAACTGTTTCATGGTGCTTATCTCAAAATATTTTAAATGATATGGAAGTCAAATATGTGTTTATAATAAATTGATATGTTTGAAATGACCTTTATATTCATTAATTAAAAATTAATTTTAATTATTAATCAATATTATTATATTTAATAATTATAAAAAATGTGCAATTCGAATTAACCAGGTTGGAGCCTAATAAATATCAACTATTGAAAGTGGAGAGATAAATTGTTAAATGGATCCTAACTCTTATACATATATATATAAGGAAAAATGTTTTGCAAGTCACCATCTTAAATTTTTTTTAGAGAACTTGTCTAAAAAAATTCATTTTCTAATTAATCTTTTTAAAAACTAATGGTTGGATTTAAAATTCTATTCTTGTAAATTTGCACCTCAATCTTCAAATTGTTATGATAGATCTAATTATTTTGTTGATTATAAAATTAAAATTTAACATTATTAAATATATGTTAGTAAATAAAATTTTTTATCAAAGGATTATAAATGTTAGATCTATATGAAAATTAAGATATATAATCTACATGAATAGAACTTTTAATAAAATAATAGATTTTTGAAAATATTAATGAGAATGTGGGTCTTAAACAAATTCTCTAAAAAAATTTTGAGGGCAATGTGGCATATACTATCTCTATATAGATATGTGTAGGGATTCATTTACACACAAATTTTACATATCACACCTACATAAAATCTCAATCATCATCTCTTCACTTTTATTTATTGAGATTTATTAACAATTACTAAGGTTAAAATTCCTTTTTGGTCCCTCTATTTTAACAAAAAAAACCTTTTTTAGTTCCTCTACTTTAAAAAACCCCTTTTTTGTCCCTAAAGTTTAAAATCTAGTCCCTTTTTAGTCTCTTTGTCATTTCTTTTGCATAAACATCACATTAGATAATGGAAATTTCAAAACCAAGAGACTAAAAAGGGTTTTTTTTAAGTAAAGGGACCAAAAAAGAGCTTTTTTAAAGTAGAGGGACAAAGAGGCTTTTTTTAATCCCTTTTTAGTCATTACACTTTTGAATTTTTATCATTTAACGTGTTACGTGTGCAAAAAGTAATGGAGGGACTAAAAAGGAGTCAAATTTTAAACTTTAGGACAAAAAAGGGGGTTTTTTAAAGTAGAGAGACTAAAAGTGGCATTTTGTTAAAGTAAAAGGACTAAATGAGGTTTTAACCCATTTATCAACCATAATTATCTTTTTCACAAAAAAAAATCGTAATAAATCTCAACTATAGAAAATTAAAAGATGAATAGTTGAGATTTTGTGTAAGTATAGTGTGTGAAACTTGTGTATAATTGAATTTCTCCTATATATAGAAATAAAAATAGTGCACATCTACTTTATTTCTTAAAAATTAAGAGAAAAATCACTCTAAAACTATATTTTTTCAATAAACTCCTATCGAAAAAAATTAAAATATCCCATTTTAAAGTATGAATTAGACTACTTTTAGTATTTTATGATAATATTTTATTGAAACTACGTAATTTTAGAATAATTTTCTTCTTAATTTTTAAAACAAAGGTAGATAAACATTAATTCCTATATATAAATACCTCAATTCAACTTTAATAATTTTAGTTTGATTTGTTGACTTTTTTTACATAAATTTTAAATAAAATTTTAATATATTATATAAATAATAATTAAAATTTTTTTAATCAAATAAAAATATTCAAAAGAGGTATATATAAGGAAAACAAATTTTAATTATTATTTATATGAGTTATTAAATTATTATTTCAAATTTTAACTATTAAAATTGAACAAAGCAGTATATATGTATATATATAAGTAGTATATACATGTGTGTGTATATATATATATATATAAAATACACCAGTTTTTCGTATCTTTCCTGCCAAGAAAAACCATTGAAATTTGAAAGTTCGAAACTCCATAGCTTGTCAGGTCGTTTGTTTTGTGGAGCTCTTCAACGGTTTTGGACAACACACCGACCATTTCAATTAAATAATTTTTTGGTTAAACCTCCAATTTGGTCCCTCAACTATTGCATAAACCTTCGATTTGGTTCCTAAACTAAAAAAGTTCCTAATTTAGTCCCTATTGTTTACCAATTTAACTCCAAATTGATTCTTTTGTACAACAAGAAGTGACGTGTCTTATTATTAACATGACATGTAACAGTTAAATTATAGTTTTCCATTGTTAAGTAATAGATACGTCAACTATTTTCTAATAGAAGGACTAACTTTGAATTAAATTAGTAAATAGTAAGAATCAAATTAGGGTTTTGTTAGTTTAACGATTAAATTAAAGATCTGTACAATAGTTGAAGAACCAAATTAAGACTTTGAGCTAATCTTTTTAATTCCTTAAATTGATAACACATGCAAACAAAGCAAGGCAAAGCCAAAAGCTGATATTTTACAATATATCTTCCCTTGGGGACTAATAATTAATTTATTTACACACAAAAAAATTTCTTTTTTAATTAAGTTAATTAATATATATAGGTCCCATCTCACGTCGTGCCAAGAACACGACAATGCACAGACCAAGGAAAAAAGAGAGCGTATTCAACAAATAAATATAACAAATAATTAAAAATAAACAAATTATTGTACAAAAACAATCTATAATAAAATACTGCAATAAATTAATTAAATGAATAGATTATTTAAGGCAGTTGTCACTGAACAAGCTGGCCTGCAGTGCCCCATTTGTCTGAGCCAATGTTGGCTTTTACCAAGAAAAAGTGTCTGAACAATGAACTTTTTGAGGAATTTCTGGATAAAAACTGACGAGATATAGAAAGATGAGGGCTTTCTAGTGACAAATAATGGAATGGATAAAAACATCCTATTACATGTGGTTGTGGATAATTTTTTGGATCATTTACGATATTTGAGAAATATTTTGGGTCACATAGCGTACAGACAGCAGAGAAGGGGCATGTTACTGCCACACAAACACAAACAAATACAAAGGCAACAAAAATGATGTTTGGTTTATCTAATTTTATAGTTTAATTTTTTTTAAATAATTAATTAAAATATTTGAAAACGTCATCTTGTTAAGTAATATATAGATACCATATGTTTTATTAACTATCAACTAACAATTATAATTATTAACTATTTCTATTAGTTATCTATATTTTTAAAGACAATATTAATAAATTTTGGTAGCTTATAACTGCTAGTAGTTGATATTCATATAGTGGTCAATATTGTGTTTTGGCTAAATGCAAGGTGCATTTTAATTGGTCATGCACTATTGTTCATGATCATATATTATGTTAGTTGATTTTTTTTATTGTCTAACCAATATTTAGAGATAGTTATGCTGTCTTGGTTATTCAGGAACCATGGAAGTAATATATATATTTATATATATGGAAAATGAGTTTATGAAAAATTTGAGAACCCAAGCTATATAATTTGGTTTATGCAATAATTTAAAAAAAAAAAAAAAGGCATGAAATTTGGATTAGTATATTCTAGAAATGTAAGTTAATTTTTAAGTTTTGTGTGATGGAGGAGCCATTTATGGTGAAATTGCATGAGTTGAGCTCATAGGTTCTTATGAAAAATTTTGCGAGAAAAACAGTTTTTCTATAAACTCGATTATTTGAAAAATGTTAAAATCATAAATTTAAGACACTCTTAATGTCAGAGATCATTTATGATACATCACTCAAGGTTCGTGCTCATCAAATGTCCCATTTCTAAGGTGCCAATGTATCTATCCTACAATGTTGGAGGATTGAGTTCTAAGATTCTTAATAAAATCTGTTAGTCATTTTGAGTGAAGTGTCTCAATTGAATGAACACTCTTGACGGATTTCATCTATGTGGGTTGTAATACCCCAAATTTTCGGGAATTTTAGCATTTAATTAAGGACTTGATTGTGAGAAAAGATTGTTTTGGGACCTAATGTGAATATTTCAAAAGTTGAGGGACTTAAAGAGGGAAAGATTTTGGATAAGGATGACTTCTTTTCTTTTTCTTTTTCTTTCTTTCTTTTCTTCCCAGCCATTCCCGATTCTGCTCTTCTTCTTCCCGTTGTAGCCACCCGAAGAAAAAAAAAGGGGAACCAGCCATGCTTTGAGAAACCGGTGAGATAAGCTTGGTTTTCTCCTTCCTTTCTTGCTCTAGAACACATCTAGAACCCAGAAATCTCCCCCCCTGCTGGAAAAGCCGGATCTGCCCTGCTCTGCTTTGTCCTTCCGCCGGCTGCTCTTGATTGTGGGTGATTTCTGGGCATTTTTTTCGATCCGTGAGCTTCCCCCTGCAGATTCCGCCGGCCTTCCCCAATCTGCACTCCGGTTTTGCTTGCTGGATTTATGGTATGTGACAGCCTTTTAAGGCTTAAATTATCCATTTAAAGTTGCTGCTTGTGATGTCCGAATTTGGCTAGGAAATGGGGAAATTCCGGTAGCAATTAAGAGGGATTTAAGTGTGTTTTGTTGCTTAATTCAAGTGAGATTTATGTGATTGAGTGTTAGATGGTTGTTGTGATTTTTGGAGAAAATCCTGTGAGATTAGCTAGTGTTTTGGCCAATTTGTGGAAGTAGAGTTACTGTTCATGTTGGGGTCACTGTTCACCGGCACTGTTCACCGGTTACTGTTCACACCCCGAGGGCCAACAATTAACGGGGATTTAAATGATTAGTTTGTGATATAAGAACGAATTTGGAGATATTTGATTATGTGGAGATTTATGGAAATAGCATTGTGATTAGGAATGATCCTAATGATGAGTTTACCTTGAACTTGTGATAGTCCGGTATTGATTCTCGGATTTTTGATTAGGTTCTTGATCGTTCTGTCAGTTTAGTACGTGAATTGAGTGCTCGATTTTATGCGAGTGAGGTAAGTAAATTTATGGTAATGCCCGTACTGTTTTAAAAGTATGTTTTGATTTGTTTTTGAAGTGGTGGCGGGATTAAACCCGTTTTATACAAAAATGAGCATGATTGATTTGAAATGAGATTTTTATGCTTTTCATTAAATTGAGCATGCCTACTGGAAATTTGATTGATTGTCCTGATGATTTGAAAGTGATTGATAAAGAATGATTTTCTGTGAACTTCTGCCTGTTTTGTCTCCGATATGGTTATGTTATTGATTGTAATCCTGCTAGTGGGGGTTAAACGCTAGCACATGTCGACATGTTATTGATAGAACCGGTTCATTCAAGTGTAGCTTGCCAGTGGGAAGTTTAATACACTGGCCATGACCTATAGAGGAGACGTCTATTTCGTTCCCGTACTGAATCCGATTTGCGTGATTGCACATGTTGGCATGCTACAAGTTTAATTAAGGGCACTCCATATTTTACTTACTGAGTTTATCTCATAGTTTTTCCTTGTCCACCATTTCAGGAAGTGAAACCGAGGACGGGGAAACCACGGGAAGTGACGAGTTAGAAGGCTAGCCATATTGTAATTGGATGTGAAGTTTTAGATATAATCATGATCTTGTATTGGAGATTTATGATATCAGAGAGTTTATAAAATTGATCTTCAGATTTTGATGGTATCAGAGTGTGAATTGGATAAGTTCCAAGCCTTGTGCATTTGTGGGACCCGTCTCACGAGTGCACGGCGTCTGCCACGTCCCCGGATTTGGGTTCTGGGGCGTGACATGGGTGTCAAAGTAAGTCTGCTACTATGAAAATTGGAAGAACAACTTTTTAAATCACTCGTGAAAATTGAGATCATGCATAAGATCATAATGTGTTGGGTCAAATATTCCAAGAGGGGGTGAATTGAAATTTTAAATATTCTAATGTCAATTGCTTCCACCTTTTTCTTTCCCCATACAATATTAATTGCTTCAAGATCAGAATACCCTTGATAATGTAAAATAGCTAGAGAAATCTTGACAAGGACCAAAAATAATATAGTACTTGCATGAAAACCTTTAATTTGTTGTAATGATCAGGACGGTGGAGTTGCCTGCTCAGCCAAGCCAGAGCACAAGAAGAATGAATTTGGTGATTGAATTTTGACCAAATTCAAAGCCTTTTCTCCCATATTAATTTACCACTTCTATGCCATTATAAGCAGGCATCTTTATTTTCCCCACACTTTCCCTTTCCATATCCTATTGAAATTAATTACTAACCAAACCCAGTGCCCACAGTAGTATTCAATAAAAAATTTTAAATTTTTTCATCGAAAAACAGACTTCATTGCTCAAATTACAAAATAAATCAATTTAAGACTCAAAGATGATTTTCTGCACCTTTCTATATATATGGAAAAATGTTTATTAGTTGTACTTGCAAAAAATTAGACAAAAAAGTTATTTCAAAATCATATTGTTTTAATAAATCTTATTGAAAAAAAACTAAAACATCTTAATTTTTAGTAGAAATGAGACTGTTTTAGTCTTTTCATGTGACATTTTATTAAAATAATGTAATTTTGAGTTTTTTTCTCCTAATACTTTTGTGGATGAAACTGATAAACACTAATATTTTATTTAAATAAATAAATATATATAATGTATATTAATCCTAATTCTTAATTTTTAATTTTAAATGATGTTATTTTATTTAATTAAAATTCAGTTTAAAATTCAAAAGTTTATTTTATTAAATATTGATATTTAATTTTAAAAATCAATTATATGTTTAATATAATTATTTTTAATTTAAATATCAATATATAATAAAATATATTTTTAAATTGTAAATTGAAATTTTAGTGTTTAAACGAAGTTCACAGGAATACGGCTTTACTAAGGGGTTAGCAAAAAATCCCATCTATAATTTGCTTTGAATGTTCAAGATAGTGACCGATAAATACAGCAAATGCTGCTGCATATATGACATGAATTAATTTCCCTTCGAATATAAGCAAGAGAGTGATATTTTATCCAAGTCAATTTTTCAACTTGAAAGATACATGACAGAAATGGGTACCTAACTCTTATCCTTCTTGGATTCCTTACTACAAGGGCAGAAGAGCAGTCCAGGTCCATATCATTAGTTTGCATATATGTATATCAGTATTGATTTTTAAAAAATTAAAATTTTAACTTTAAAAATGTCTTTACATATAATTAAGATCTAATTCAAAATTTAAAAATCTATCATTTAAATATTTTTTTTGCCAAAGTTGATACATGGATTTGAAAACTTAATATATATTCTTATAAAAGATAATAAAATAAAATAAATAGATTTTACTTAGTAAAAATTATGAGTTAGAAGTGTGAAGTTTTAATATTTTGACTCAAAAAGGGAGTATTGATGACTAAAATGAATATTTTAGGCTAATTTTAAGGCTAGGTGGCTATCACCTAAAGTGTTAAAGTCATTAAAAACTGTAAAATATTATCATTAAAAATATTATTTCTGTTTATTTGGATTGATAAAATAATTAATAACTGTAATTATTAATTAATAACTAATAAAATAATTAATATTTATTAGTTTACAAAGTAAAATGAATCAACATACTGATACTCTCAAACACTATTTAAGATAAAAAATTAGAAAATTGGTCGTCTTAAAATTTTTTGTATTAGCAATGACCGCGCCCCCTAATTTTAGGCATACAAAGGTGATGATCTAAGTACTGGGAGAGAGGAAAATGATTTAGGAACAATATTTTTGTACCACATTTTTATATAACCTGACTTGTCAATAAAATGATTGCTTCTTTTTATTCATTTGGAATTCATGATATTGAATGCATCCATTCATTTAATTATATGTGAAAGTTGCACAAAAAGATGGTATAAAAATGTTGTCCCTATATCACCGCCAAAGGATACAGTGAAAAAATGTAAAAAGTTCAGAGATTTTTTTGGTAATTTTTTGGCAAAAATGTGAGAGATTAAAAGGTAGCTTTTCTATTTAATACAATTGTCACTTATTGTAATGAAAACATTCTATTTTGAATTTAATGATAAAATTTACAAAAGAACTAGTGATGATTATTTTCATAAATATTAAGATCCGGGAGAAATGAATCTACCAACAATAGGGCGTTGAATGAATGTCATTTTTCTCTACGTTTTCTAAAATCTGAACTACTATGCATGTTATGGCTTAGTTGACGACGTTACTCTACAGTTGTAGTTGTAGGTTTTTTTTTTTTTTTTTGTTTTTTTACATCCAAAAATATATAAAATATATTTTATATTTATTTTAATTAATATCTTATCTATTTTTAAAATAAAAATAAAAAAATAAAAACCAAAAGCTAAAGTATCAAGAAGTGTTCTCAAACGAAGTCTAAGTATTCTTAGATATGATGCTTATAAATAATTTTAGGAATTCTTCAGGACGAAATATATATTTAGTATTCTTATTCAACAAATTTTTAATTGATTATAATTCACCAAATATTGTTTAATTATGATTTCATGTTTATAATTAAACTATAAAGGACATAAAATGCCCCTAAAGGGGTGGCTTAACTAGTTAACTGCCTAAGATTCTAAGTTGGAGATTTCAAATTTGAACCCTGAATCAAGTGAAGAGGGATTTAGGAAAAAGGGAAGATTATCTCTCCTTATATATTCTATTATCAAATGCACCAAAAACAAAAGACGTAAAATAGTTTTTTTGTTAGTAATTTAGTAATAACCTTTCCTACTACAAGAGAATACCCTTATTCATATCAAGCCACATTATGCGCATCTTGCTTCACTTTAATGTCTTCAATTTTTTCCCACGTACCTCTAAGAGTAGTTTCACCAAGGATGTTGTTAACACTAAAAAAATAGAAGAGATTGTGTGGAACCAAGTACTTTATTGATCAAGGATGGAGAGTGCTTACGATAGAGAAAGAATGAAGAAAATAACCCATTTTCTAGGTCTAGCATTAGGGTATTTATAGAATAAAACATAAAATCAACCTAGGATTACAATTCTACTTGGATTGGTGTTGGGTATTTTAGTTCTAATGGAATTTAGCATGTCTAATCTTGATAGAACTTTTCTAGGATGCTTCCACGTGTCTTAGTTTTCATAGAACTCCAGTTAGGGTATAACATTTGCCCCTATCAAAGAAGTTTGAGCATTGTGAAAACTTGCTTTGTTTCATTCCAACGTAAGGTTCGTCATAGGTAACTTGCTCTCATTAAGTTTCATTGTATTCGGTTCCAAGTTTTGTCCAACTTTTTTGAGTAAAAATTTGGGCAAAACCCCTCACTTTCACAAGTGGTGACAAAGCTTAAAACCTTTGTTGATTATAGATTTTTTGTCTCTGTGTTTCAAAGATTCTGAACCTTCATGGCAAAGGTTTCATTTCCAATCGTGATTGCTTCATTAAAAACCTTAGCTAGTAAAAACCCTATGGGATAAAAGTCTATCTTAAAGGCAAAAGAGTACAACATAGGTTTTCCTCTATACTTAGAGCATTTGACGCAACTTTGATGAAAAATCCTGTGAGAATCAAGTGTTTCATAAATCTTCTACATTTTGCATAGTTTTTGTGATTCCCTCATAGGTTAACATTTTGGTAGCTGTCTTTTCATCTTTATTATCTTCAAAATTCTATGTTGAGCAAATGTTTTAGTTTTGGTGTATGATTGATGTAGACCGTCGTGATTTTTTCCATTTATTGAGGATGATGTTTTCTCTTCATATCTTAGGATGTTTTGCTTTAGTTTCACTCTCTATTGACTGTGTTATACTTTCTTTCTCTTAAAGCTACATAATTTAGATCTTTCTCATGCCATTCACTTCAACTTTCCCACAGAGTTTTTTAGAAAGATGTGTGTCCTTGACTCTTCTAGTGCAATTTCTTGATCGACAGACTACATAGGTTTTTCAAAGCTGTTGGTTGCAAAGCTTTTTATTGGTCAAGATCTTCTTTCATTTCTGCCCTTTATTTGCCTTCGACAAATAGTTTGATGAATTGAGAACTATCTATGTTGTTCATGCTTGCCATGATGGTTTGTAGAATCTATGTTGTTTCCATCTTTTTAGCTTTTACTGTGTTGTTCATATATATCTCAAGCTTTCAAAAGCATACTCCATGTTTGAGAGTCTTCATGCATAGATATTATTGAACCTTATAGTTTTGTCATAATCTTCATCTTGATTTTGCTAACGAAGGTTTACCAAAAGGTATTCCAATATCACTAAAGCTTTACATCAAAAGTAGGTTAGTTGGTTATCTAGCAAGAACACAGCTTTGCGGCACCTTGATGAAGGTTTAAGGTAGTAATAACTTGGTCAAAGGAATCTTTACAAAGAACAAATGTTGAGTAGAGATGTGCTTTGAGATTTTCAAAGATGTTGCACCAAGTGGATAGGTTATTGATGATATAGATTTCTATAATTATTCATCTGCAAAAGCTTTTGTAATTTTTATGTTGTTGGTATCGTTACCTCAAGGTAGGGATAGAGTTTTGTTTCATTGAAAAGTGATAAAGGCATAATCCATGTGTTAATCCCTTGAAGTTGTTTATCAGCAGCATTTGATTGATATATTTTTGTTGAATTATGGTCTTCTAGTTAATTATCTATCCATTTTTTAGAAACACATCGATGCTCAGTATAGAGGTTGATTAAATTTGTGTCTTTAGCTTCTTCATTATTTTGCATCTTCCTTCTTTTGCTTTTCATAGCAACTTTATCCATTCCTCAAATTTGCATAGGTTATAATGTTGGTTTTGATGATCCATCTATTTTGGGCCAAAGCTCTACGACTTGTAGGTATTCTAAGTCTCTGTTACTTATTAGCAACAAGGGATTGCTTTCAGATTTCCTTTTGGAAGCTTTACATTACATGGTTGTTTATAATTCTGTGAGTGTATGCACTTCTTTTTCATTGTGTTTCCTCCAAATGCTTTATTTTTCATGCTAAGGTTGATCTTGCTAAGATTTGGGAAAAAAGTAAAGGTCTAGTAAACCTGTGTAGTCAGCTAAATTCTGAAAGGATTAATGTTGAGAAAGAGCTACATTGGGGTTAGGTTCAATTAAAGCTAAGAGACAGAAACAAATTTATCTATGCTTCAATAATGTTATGATTTGTTAAACATTGAGAAAGAAATTATCTCTTCTACTATCTCTATCAAGAAGATGTCTTTTGAATAATCTAATTCTTCTTTTTAGCAACAATTGTGTGAGCTGACTTCGAGAAATTCTATTCTGGAAAGTTCTATCTCTAAATTAAAGGCGTAGGTTTCTTCTTTGTAGGCTTCTTCTACTATTCAGACCTTTAAGGAATCTTCCAAGGGTAAGGCGTTTGCTCCTTCTAATAGCCTAGGTTATTTTAATCTTGTCACAAAGTTTATTAAAATACTGCTTCCTTGTCAAGGGATGATTGTACATGGTCGTCTTGGTAGAATTTGAGGGCATAGATACTACTGTGGAGGTTTATGCTGATTTGGAGTTGAAGAAGGTTTATGATTAAGGTCCATTGCATGTTTCTCTAGTCAGATTTTTGGTTGAAGAAAAGGAAGGATTAAGTAGCTCTTACAATGTAGAGGATTTTGCTATAGCTATTCATAGTGGAGGTAGTTCTGTTGATGCAAAGATTTCTCAAGATGTCCCTTATTCTTTGAATACTTAGTTTTTCAAACCTTTCATTGAACTTGCAAAAAAGAATAGTTGTTTTTAGAAAAACATTTAGGTTGCACTATTTTTATATTTCGTTACTTGTTATGGATGTTTTATCTTTGTTTTGTTATATTTGAAACTTTTTATTCTTATATCTATGTTCTTATGTTTAGTATTTTAAGGTGTATTAGTTTCATGTTTTTTAGAACATCTGCTTGCTGAACAATTGTTTTGTTTCTAACTCAAGTTTTGGTCATAGTTAGCATTATGACTCTCACTAAAACTATAACTATATCAGAACCTATGTATTAGGTTGGTTTATTAGCCTGCTAATTTTCTAAGCTGTGTACAACTAGCTTATTAATTTTTGAAGCTAAGTGCAACTTGTTTATTAGTCTTACAGGCCAGTTTAATTTCTTAGAGTGAGGGCCTCCTCACTTGTCAATTAGGATTCAAAGTTTATCGATCAATTAGTATCTACCATGTCCTCCATTTTCTTATATAAAAGATAGGTCAAACACAACTTTACACCCAAAATGGTCACTACAGGTTTATGTTGCAAAGTCCCTTCAATATTCAAGAATTGCACTAACCTTCATAGTCTTGATTGCGTAGTTTTTGCCTTGTTGTTTATATACAACCTAACTTGATCATGTCTTTTAATTCGCTTAAGCATATTCTAGTTAGTTTTTAGTTCTTAATTCTTAATATTTTGAGTTAACCAACCCTATCCGAATCTCAGAGCTTTAAGAATAGCTCCGTAGTTTCACGCTTCCATATTCTTTTTAGCATATTTTTTGTTTAAAGCTTTGGATCACTTAAAATTGATGTGGAAGCTATATGTTGCATAGAAGCAAGCAAAGATGTGTGTGGCCAAGATCTTATTCTTAAAACTATGATCCGCTTAGAAGTGGATTTTAGTAATACAAAATAAATCTTTGTTGTTCAAGTGTACAACATTTCGTGTCCTTAGAACTAAAGTTCCATGGGGATAATTGGGCTTAAAAGCTCTATTTCCCATATCTTTTTTTGAAGAGGTATGGACCTTCCTAATTTTGCAACTTACTTTCTTTAGAATTTTTTCTAAAACATCTGTCTTCCATAATACCCGATCTCCTTGCTATAGGTCTTTTGGTTTTACTTTGTGATTGTAGCATCTTTCTGTTTTCGTATGCTAATTCGCTACAGACAACTATGACAAATCTTTGATTTCTTTTAGTATGTCCACATTTGCTCTCCTTGGTACAATTTATTAAATTTCGAGCCTTCTTAGCTAAAGGCAGTGAAATCCTTCGTGACTCTTGTCTATGATGCACCTATCTTGAACCTATGTTGTGTCGAAATATTTACAATATCAATCAAAGATTTCACAGCTTGCTCAATTGCTCTCAAATTCTACTTTATATCCGCCATATCTTGCTCAAGCCTATTTTGACTTGTGATGCCAATGACAAATCTCTCAATATTGCTCCGTTAAGCACATCTCTAGAATTTGTCAAAGACAAAAAAAGAACCACCATTTCTAGATTATATTACAAACTTGGAGCATCTGTGATGGGAATCAAGACAATAGCATATCTACTACGCCATGTGATCCATTACACACCCAAGGAGGTCCAGTCACGCGAGCTAGAGCTAAGAAGATGCGTGAAGCTTTAAATGGCCTTATTGAGCAGATCTGGGTTGAAAACAACATACAACAAGCAAATCGAAGCTTGGATGATCATCAAGGCATGGTAAACAACATTCAGGTTCAAGAGAAGCTTAGTTGAGGTCATTTGCACGGAATTACACAGTTTACGTAGAGAACAATGAGACCCACAACACGACAAGGGATTTCTAAACTCCATGAAAGCTAAATCAGGTTTTATAATAGGACCTTGACCCATTGTTTATGTCATAACAAGAACCAAAGGTAAAAACCTTGACCCGTTGTCTATGACACAACAAGAACCAAAGGTATAAAGTTGGTTGACGCCACACCCTCGAACAATTAAGAACGAAAATGATAAGTTAGGTTAGAACGCCACAATAATAATCTTGATAAGTTCTATAAAGTTCTGACATGAACCAAAGAGAAAAGTCTCTCAAAATCTCAGATTCAATAGCCTCCTCCCCATTAGGGTTACAAGCCTTTTAAATAGAGAAAACAAATCCTAATCAGAATAGGAAATTAACACCCTAAGTCCTAAACCTAATAATCACAAATTGGGCTTCAAATAAGTGAATGTTCAGCCCAAAAATAATACAAAAAACGTGAAAATCACTAAAAATAACCTAAAATAACATGAAATATCAGTTTGCTATAAATTGTGGCAGAACTATGCGATTTTGATGCAAACTGTGTAATTCCGTGCAAATGACCTTAACTAAGCTTTTCTTGAACCTGAATGATGTTTACCATGCCTTGATGATCATCCAAGCTTCGATTTGCTTGTTGTATGTTGTTTTCAACCCAGATCTGCTCAATAAGGCCATTTAAAGCTTCACACATCTTCTTAGCTCTAGCTCGTATGATTGGACCTCCTTGGGTGTGTAATGGATCACATGATGTAGTAGATATGCTGTCGTCTTGATTCCCATCAATCTGTGAGCATAAGTGGTGAGTTTTTAAAATTTGGCAAGTGGTGTTCATGGATTAAAAAGAACTTAGCCCCACAATGAGCGCCAAATGTTAACATAAGAAAATAGAAGAAATTGTGTGGAACCAAGTACTTTATAGATCAAGGATGGAGAGAGCTTATAGTAGAGAGACAATGAAGAAAATAATCCCTTTCCTAGGTCTAGCATTAGGGTATTTATAACGTAAAATCAACCTAGGATCACAAGTCTACTTAGGTTGGTGTTGGGTATTATAGTTCTAATGGGATTTAGCCTATCTAATCTTGATAGAACTCTTCTAGGATGGCTTCGTTTGGCATAATTTTTATAGGACTCAATTTAGAGTATAACAGATGTTATACTTCACTTTGGTTGCAAAGGCTAATTAAATTTGACTTGCCGCTTTCTTTTGAATGGGACTCCATTTCTTGTCATCCACGTCAGTGGCCTTGGTCTCCTTCATAGTAATATCAAGTCCTTGACATGTAAAAACATCCTTCATAGTGCTTTGCCAAAAAGCAAAGTCCTTTCCATCAAACAACTCAACAGGTTACTTCATCAAATACAATTACATCCTTGCAACGTAAGGATCTCACCAATTCACTTGATACCACTTGTTGGAAATTTAGACACAACTCACACAATTTTCTACAACAAAAGCACATATGGAAAAGTAAAAGATAAAATATAAACACACCAATTTACATGGAAAACCCTAAATAAGGAAAAATTGCAAAGGAGAGAAAAATTCACTACTAAGAAAGAGTTATAATATTAGAAGCCCCAATCTTAATATCCTCTAGGAACCCCTAATCTCTCACAAGAACTTTCACTTAATCTCTCACAAAGAAATGGACTATACATGGGGGATTCAAGCTATTATTTTTGGATAGCCCTTACCTTCTCTTAATCCCTTTTCATTGTCTTAATATTTGAACTCAAGATTTTCAACTGAAAATCTCAAACTCTTAACTATTTAAAATACTCTTGTGGAGCTTTATTACTAGGTATTCTAAGGTTGTTCAATATATTTTTCAAAGCTTTAAGAAGAAGTCCTATTTATAGGCTCTTCTTCAAAGGACACAATTACTGTAGCCTTAAAGATTATTAAATACCATATTTGAACAGTGAAAGTAACAAATAGGTTTAAGTACCATTTTGGTCCCTCAACTTTTCACTTTGGTACCAAAATTGTCCCTCACCTTTAAAAAGTACCAAAATTAACCTTAAACTTTCATTTTTGGAACCAAAACGGTCATTCCGTCAATTAAATGACAGGTGGTACGTTAAAATGCCACAAAATCAATTCTTTTTTTGCTTGACTAATGACATGGAAAAGAAAAAAACATAGTTGGCCATTTTTTTTTATGAGGTGGCATTTTTATTTAATTTAAAAATTTTGATATCCTTTTTTTCCATCCACGTCATCTCTTCTTCCTCTTTCACTTTCTCTCTCTTTTACCTTTCCTTTTCCCTTGCCTCTACAAACCCAGATCTGGGTTCTCTCGCAAACTTCATCTTCTTCCTCCTTTCCTTTCCTTGCTCATCCTTCTTCCTTTTTCTTCTTATTCTTTCTCTCTCTCTCTCTTTTCTTTTCTTCTTCCTTTTTCAAACCCAAATCTGGGTTTTCCTCAAACCCAAATCTGGGTTTCATCACATAACATGGAAACTAATCTCGAATATACTAAACAGAAAAGCCAAGAACTCCTAAGCCAACTAACAAAAAGGAACATAGATTAAAAAGAGTAAAGAATTTCTAGAAAAAAAGCAATTCGAGTCAAATCACATTCACATACAAGCCAATTGCAGATCTAATCTCGAAAATAATCAACACGAAAACCACTTAATCAACTCAAAAAATACACATAGAAAATACAAAATAAGCAAAAGAACAAAACCAGTTCTATACCCTCCTTTTCTTCCCCTTCACCTTGATCACTTTCCTCTCCCTCGCTTTTACCTACTTCTTCCTCTTCACTCTCTACTGTTGCTACAGCTGTAGCAAGGGTTGAATAATTCCTTCTAAAATACCCATCATCCATCGATGACGAACCTAGGCGGCCCCAGGCGTCCCCAGGCATCCCTAGGCACCAAATTCGGTATTGATGTTGCTGGCAATGTTGCAAGGAACCTGGTTGATCAAGAAGAACAACTCCAAATCAGGTGGCTGGAAATGTCTGTCCTTCGGTGGCTCCCTTTTCTTCTTGAACAAAAACGACTTCTTCTTCGGAGGCGGAAGACACGCTGGTGCAGCCGGTACCTCACTCAATATCCCCCATCATCCGTAGCACCTCGTCGTACGCCGCCTCTTCCCTCATGTCTTGGTGATTTTTACGAATTCTGCTAGGTGATTGAGGGGGGCTAAAGG
>BPVZ01000033.1:274776-300154 GCA_020521535.1 Rubroshorea leprosula
AAATTATGAAATAATAATAAAAAAATATTAAATTTTCTTACATGGAATTTACACGTCATTAAAATTAAAAAAATTCAGTGATTTGTTGACAAGTTAATGTGCCATCTGTTATTTCAAATCAATCATGCTCATTTTGTATAAAACAAGTTTAGTCCTGCCATCACTTCAAAAACAAGTCAAAACATACTTTTAAAAACTGTACGGGCATTACCATAAATTTACTTACATCAAATCATGTAAAACAAATGACTTGACCCAAGTGCTAGGGCAACCAATGATCAAGAACCTAATCAAAATATCCATAATTAATATCACACTACCACAAATTCAAAATGAAATCATCATTAGGACTACCCCTAATCACGATGCTATTCCTATCAGTCTCCACATGACCAGACATCTCCAAATTTGTTTTTATATTACAAACTAAACATTTAATCCCCGTTAATTGTTGGCCATCAGTGTGTAAACAGTGACTGTGAACAGTAATCACGCAATAAACAGTAACTGCAACTTCCAAAAATGGGCAAAACCATAGTTAATCTCACGGGATTTTCTCCAAAAATCACAACAGCCAAAATAAACTAATTCCTACATGAATTAAGCTAAATCATGGTCTAATTACTGTCAAATTCCTCCCTTAATTAATCCAGAATTTCAGACAGCACAAGCAACAATTTATGGACAAAATTCAGCAACTAATTGATGAAATTTCGGGCTTGGAGGAGCCGTCAACATACCAAAATTTCCTAGCAAAAATCGGAGCTGTGGCTTGGGGAGACCGGCGGGAAGTGCAGGGGAAGCTCATGGAATTAACCCAAAATTGAAGGAAATTAAAAGAGCTTAGAGTGAACCCAAGCCAAATTAAGGCGGAAAAGATGAAGTTCATGTTGTGTTCCTTACCAGAAAATCGAACCCACTACCCACAGCAGCAACCGGTGGCGAAAGGAAGGAGAAGGCAGCAGCAGATCTAAAATTTCTGGGTTGAGAGAGAGAGTTCTAAGTCCTAAAACTTGTTATTGAACAAGAAAGAAGGAGAAATTTCAAGCTTCCTACCGGTTTTTTCCCAAGAGAGGTGCTGTCGGGCTTGGGGGCTTTGTTTGGTGCAGGGGAGGAAAAAGAAGAAGAGCAGAAACGCGAAAATGGCTGGGGAGAAAGAAGGAAAAATATAACTGATCCTTATCCAAATTTTTACTCTTTTAAGTCCCTCAACTTTTGAAATATTCACTATTAGGCCCAACAATATTATTTCTTCACAATTAAACCCCTAACTAAATGCTAAATATCACAAAATTTTGGGATATTACAACTCTCTATCAACCATATGCCTATGTGGCACATTTCAAATGACGTGGACAAACTATTTTTACGTGGCAAAGTCTTAACGTGTAGTGTTGATGCTTAGCAAGAAGGTGTGGACACTCAATCTTAACGCAGCAAGGGTTAAGGGTTGACACCATCTTACTTAGTATCAATACTATGTGTTAAGATTTTTCTATATAAGAAAAGTTTGTCTAGGTCATTTGATATGTACCAAGTAGCCTAACAGTTAATGACGAGTGATGGTGATTTGTCAAATTTGGGGATTATCACTGCATTTTAAGAGTAAACGGTATTGACTACAAGTAAAAATCTATAAAAGTGTTGATTACAAATAAAAATATTGTATAAGATAAAAATAAATACTTTCACCTAAGTTTTAATATCGATATCTATATATTGAGGTTTTAACTCATGAATCAAGTACACAGAAAAATATTATAATGCGTGATTACGCTAGATTTTCTTCTCAATGTATAAGATAAGAAAATGAATAGGAAAATGAAAAGGATTAATTGGTTGCGTCATTATCTAAATCCAATTATATTCCAAAGATGTGATGGACCACACAATCTTTTTTTCACCCTAGCTAAGGCCACCAATGTCATCAATGCTACTTTTTCAATGGCATTAGAGAAGTATATCCCCATCATGAAGTCACCAATTTGCTAAGCCAAATTTAAAAATGATATGAAATTCTATGAAATTTTGTTCTTCCATGCCTTTATCCTAGGAGACAGCTATAAATTATGTATATAGGAAGTAGTGCTTCTCTTGCATTTCAAAGAATGCATACCTAAGCAATTCAAGATCTTGTATTAATTTTTTATTTTATTTTATTTTTTTCACTTTTTAAGTTGATTTTTTAGTTGACCAGGTATGTGAACCCAACCAAATACAGGTTAACTAGGTAATGAACAATTGACTTAGCCTAAAACCCTATTGAAAAATTGATAAAAATAAAACCCTATTAAATAACAATAGTATTAAATATTCGTTGGCCTTAATATTTAATATTTTTACTTAAATGTAATATGTTTCTCCAAAACTTAAATTGTATATAAATTTTTTATTATTTTCATTTAATAAAAATATTTAACCCTCCCATGGCATTGTGATTGGAAAAATCTAATCTTCTTTGATTTTTTATCACCAACAAAACAAAACTCATTTTGTTGGCTACAATGATTGATAAACTTAAAACTAGTTTCATCAAGAATTTCATTAGAGTAATTCAAGGTAGGAAGAAACATTGCATTTGGAATTTCACCCACTTGTAGGGATGTCAATCAACCTTTGCTAAATTTTTTTTTATAAGAAATAGAATTTATTGATATAAGAAAATAAGGTTAGTGTAGTACACTTTGTTCTCTCAAACCTTTTTAGATCATTCTAAACTTCACCTTACAATTAATATTTTCAAAACCAACTGTTAAATTAAATATTCTATTTATGTAGATCATAAATTTAATTTTTAAATTGATCTAATATTTATAGCTCTTTGATTAAAAAACTATATTTACTAACATACATTCAATGATTTTAAATTGTGTATAATCAACAAACTAGTTAAGTTTACTAGATCAATATAAAAATTAATATGATAGATTTACATGAATAAAATTTCAATTCAATGATTGGTTTTTAAAATATGAATAAAAATATGATGTTCTTAGAGATGTTCCTCATGCAAAATACATTTATTTATGAAAATTATGAGGGTTACAAACTAACCCTAATGTGCACCAAGGTATTACATTGATAAAACATGTGAAAACTCAAAATCAAATATTGAACATTTACATGAACACTACAACTAGAGGTGAGGTTGAGATTAATTAATTAGATCACATTCAAGCACAATTCATCTAAAAAAGAGATGATAAATCAATTCATAGGGGCTAAAAATTTTAGTTAAGGGATCTCACCCATAACTATGCCATCAACAAACTAGGAAGCAAGTATGACAACTAATACGAGCCCCACAAACCCTTCATTCATGCTATTCTTGATGGGAATCAAGATGACCCCACATGTACCACGTCAAGAGATCCATTACACATTCCAAGAGGTCCAATCACGAGAGCTAGAGCTAGGAAGATGTGAAAAGTTTTAAATGGCCTTATTGAGCAAATCTAGGTTGATAACAACATGCAATAAGTAAATCAAAGCTTGGATGATTATCAAGGCATGGTAAACATCATTCAGGTTCAAGAAAAGCTTAATTGAGGTCATTTATGCTAAATTACATAGTTTGCATGAAAATCCCATAATTTTGTCGCAATTTATAACAAACTGATATTTCATGTTACTTTAGGTTACTTTCAGTGATTTTCACGTTTTTTGTATTATTATGGGCTGAACATTCATTTATTTGAGGCCCAATTTGTGGTTATTAGGATTAAGGCTTAGGGTGTTAGTTGTCTATTCTAATTATAATTACTTTTCCCTATTTAAAGGGCTTATAACCCTAATTGGCGGAGCAATTGAATCTGAGTTTTTCAGAAACTTTTCTCTTTGGTTCGTTTCAGAACTTTATAGAACTAATCAAGATTATTCTTGTGGCATTCCAACCTGACTTATCATTCTCGTTCTTAATCGTTGGAGGGTGTGGCATCAACCAACTTTATACCTTTGGTTCTTGTTGCGTCATAGACAACGGGTCAACGTTTTTACCTTTGGTTCTTATTATGACATAAACAACGGGTCAAGGTCCTATTATAAACCTAATTTGGTTTTCCTGGAGTTTAGAAATCCCTTGTCAAATTGTGGGCCTCATTGTTCTCTTTGGGGTTCTCATCATCTTGGTATCAAAGCATTAGATCCTAAATCAGGTTTGTGTATCTTTAATTTTCAATTTTTATTGTCAAAAACAAAACAAAAAAAAAATTCAGTGTCATTCTTCTCTTTCTTATTTTGCTCTTCTGAATTTGTGTTGCTGGTTCAAAAAAAAAAAAAAAGAGAGAAAAACAAGCAACACAATTATGTGATTGGAATTTCTTATATAGAGAAGAAATCTATGGCCAAATCCTTAAAGAAAAAGGAATCCTGCTCCAATAAGGAGTTGGAAATTCTCTTTGGGTGCTATTCAAACAAGGAGATAGTAAATTTTGTTTATTCCTTCCTAAGTTAGGAATCCTACTGCATTAAGGAGTAGTCAAGTCAATTCCTAATAGGAAGTGCTTAAACTGATCTGTTCATTTTAATTTGTTTGGGTTTGGTTCTTTTTATTGCTTTTCTTATTCGATCCTTTGTGTTTTTCTGTTTCTTTTAACTCTTGTTACAAATTTGTTGGAGTTAGATTGCTACAAAATAACTTGGATTGAGCTTGTTTAGTTCAATAATGAACTGAAAGAGGAAAGTTGAGTGAGGGAAAAAGGCAAGAGGTGTGGGCAACACTTGAGAGAAAAGCCAAGTTCTATAGTGTGCAAAACACGAGCGTTGAGTGCCATTTTATGAGAGAGTGGAGTGAAACATGTAAGGGAGTGTTGTGAGGTCCTTTTATTCTTCTGTTTCTAACATTCGTTGTAGGTTTCAATCATGTTAAGTGGTGATGACAAATCAATCACTAGAAGACACCATGTGGATGAATCTTTCATGCTCAAAGCAATGCAACAACAATTTTAGAGGCTAGACATCACGTTTGGTGAGATTAAAGACAAAATGGAGAAGCAAGATGTAGCTATAGCCAATTTATATCAAATACAAAATGGAAGTCCGAATTTGCGTATGCATGATGCTAATGATGATCTCAATGACAATTATGAAGAAGCATTCAACAATAATGCCCAGAACTCAAATTTCAGCATGGACAGATTTATGAAAGGTAGAGGGGATCAAAAATTTAGGTTTAACCAAGGAGAGCAAAATCTGATGTGGTGGGGAGATCGGCAAGATCGTGACTTAGGTAGCATCAAGATGAAGATTCCTTCATTTCAAGGCAAAATTGATCTAGATGTGTATTTGGAGTGGGAAAAAAAGGTGGAATTGGTGTTTGATTGCCATAACTATTTTGAGGAGAAAAAGGTGAAACTAGCAACGGTGGAATTTATTGATTACGCTGTGGTGTGGTGGGATCAACTTGAGCTTAATCGACATAGAAATCAAGAGCGCCCTATTGACAATTGGGAAGAGATGAAAGCTATGATGAGAAAACGATTTGTTCCTAGTCACTACTACCGTGACCTCTATCAATGATTGTAGGACCTTACTCAAGGGTCCAAAAGCGTGAGGATTATCACAAAGAGATGGAAATCACAATGGTTAGAGCAAATGTGGAAGAGGACAAAGAAGCAACTATGGCACGGTTTCTGCATGGCTTAAATCGTGATATAGCTAATGCGGTGGAGCTGTAGTATTATGTGGAATTAGAAGATATGGTGCATATGGCAATGAAAGTAGAACGGCAACTCAAGTGTAAAGGAGCCACCACCAGAACTAGGCAAAATTCAGGTTCCTCATCTTCTTGGAAACTGAATTGGAGCAAAAAGGAAGAAAATTCTGCTTTTAAGCGTAAAACTGTAGCATCTAAGTCAAAAGAAGTTGGCAGCATTGAGAAGAATAAAACAGATAATACGTAAGGCAGAAACCGAGACATCAAGTGTTTTCAATGCTTAGGAAGGGGCATGTTGCATCGCAATGCCCTAATAAGCTCATGATGATCTTGAGAGAAGATGGAGAAATTGAAACCGAGGGTGAATCCGATGATGAATCTATGCCACCATTAGAAGACGCTAATGATTGTGTGGAATATGCTGTTGATGAAGAACTGCTCGTCACCAAGTGAGCTTTGAATGTGCAAGCCAAAGAAGATGATGAAGGACAACATGACAATATATTTCACACGAGGTGCCATGTCAAAAACAAGGTATGTAGTGTGATTATTGGTGGTGGTAGTTGTACTAATGTAGCTAGCACTGTTTTGGTTGAAAAGCTTAATTTACCTATGACGAAGCATCCAAGGCCATATAAGCTACAATGGTTAAACGATTGTGGAGAAATCAAGGTAAATAAGCAAGTTTCGGTTTCATTCTCTATTGGACGATATAAGGACGAGGCACTTTGTGACGTGGTTCCTATGCATGCTGGACATTTACTTTTAGGGAGACCATGGAAATATGATAGGAGGGTAACACATGATGGCTTCAAAAATCGGTATTCATTTGTCATGGAGGGGAAAACAATTACTCTTGCATCATTGAGTCCAAGTTAGGTTTATAAGGATCAATTGAGAGTAAAAAAAGAGAGTAAGCTGAGAAATGAGAGTGAGCTTGAGGGTATGAAAAACAAAGAGAAAATAGCAGAAAAAGAGTCCAAAAAGAGAGAAAAGATTGAAGATGTTGAAAACAAAGAGAGAAAATCAATGAGTGTTTATGTAAAAGAAAGTGGTGTCGCTGTGTTTTTTGCAAAGCGGCCTATATTTGTGCTTTTGTATGAAGATGCTTCCTTCAACACTAACAAACTTAATGATTCTTTGCCTAGTGTTGTTAAATCTCTTTTGCAGGACTTCAAGGACGTGTTTCCAGAGGACATTCCTAATAGTTTACCACCAATAAAAGGAATTGAGCATCAGATTAACTTTATTCCAGGTGTAACAATTCCAAACTGACTAGCATATCGAAGCAACCCCAATGAGTTGAAAGAACTTCAAAAGCAGGTTGAAGAACTCATGAAGAAGGGGCATGTAAGAGGAAGCATGAGTCCATATGCAATTCCAATGCTACTTGTGCCTAAGAAGGATGGGACTTCGCGTATGTATGTTAATTGTCGTATTATCAACAAAATCACTATAAAGTATCTTCACCCTATTCTTAGATTAGATGACATGTTAGATGAACTTCATGGTTCTTGCATAATCACTAAAATTGATTTAAAAAGTGGGTATCATCAAATTAGGATAAAGGAAGGTGATGAACGAAAACAGCCTTTAAAATGAAACATGGTTTATATGAGTGGTTAGTTATGCCATTTGGATTAACTAATGCGCCTAGTACATTCATGCAATTAATGGATCATGTTTTGTGTGCTTTCATTGGCAAATTTGTGGTTGTTTATTTTGATGACATTCTGATATATAATAAGAGTTTAACTGATCATATTGAGCATTTGTGAATGGTATTAGAGGTTTTGAGAAAAGAAAAGTTGTTTGCTAACCTTAAAAAGTGTTCCTTTTGCACAAATCAGAGTATCTTTTTAGGGTATGTTGTTTCGGCTGATGGAATTACAGTAGACAAAGAAAAGATTAAGGCTATTAAAGAATGGCCAACACCTAAGAATATTTCTAAGGTGTAGAGTTTTCATGGTTTGGCAAGTTTCTACCGGAGATTCATCAAGGACTTGAACACAATTGTAGCTCCGTTGACTGAAATTGTGAAAAAAAGCGTCTGATTTAAGTGGGAAAGTGAACAGGAGAATGCTTTCAATTTGATTAAGGAGAATTTAATTTCTACACCATTACTTGCTTTACTTGATTTTACTAAAACTTTTGAAATTGAATGTGATGTATCAGGAATTAGCATTGGCACTGTTTTGATGCAAGAACGGCTGCCTATTGCATTTTTCAGTGAAAAATTGGCTAGTGCAGCACTTAACTATCCTACATGACAAAGAGATGTACGCATTGGTAAGGGCCTTAAAAACGTGGTAGCATTATCTTTGGCCTAAGGAGTTCGTGATACATACTGATCATGACTCGTTGAAGCACCTCAAGGAACAAGGTAAGTTGAATAGACGACATGCTAAGTGGGTGGAATTCCTTAAGACATTTCCTTATGTGATCAAGTACAAGCAAGGAAAAGAAAACATTGTGGCTGATGCATTATTCGTAGATACACACTTATCTCTACTCTAAGTGCAAAGTTATTAGGATTTGAGCACATTAAAGAATTATATGCTAATGATCCAGATTTTGCTAACCTGTTTAATGCATGTGAGAAGGCAACTTTTGATAAGTTTTTTAGGCATGATGGGTTCTTATTTAGAGAAAATTGATTATATGTGCCTAACTGTTCATTAAGAGCATTGTTAATAAGGGAATCACATGTGGGTGGCTTAATGGGACAATTTGGAGTTAGGAAAACTTTAGATATTTTGAATGATCACTTCTTTTGGCCACATATGAAACGCAATGTTGAGAGGATGTGTGAAAGGTGTGTAACATGTAAACAAGCAAAATCTAGAGTTTTACCACATGGTTTATATACTTCCTTACCCGTACCTACTGAACCTTGGGTTGATATATCTATGGATTTTGTTCTGGGCTTACCAAGGTCGAAAAGAGGCCGCGATTCTATTTTTGTTGTTGTTGACAGGTTCTCGAAGATGGCACACTTCATTCCATGTCATAAAACCGACAATGCAACCAATATTGCTGATTTGTTCTTCAAGGATGTTGTTCGTTTACATGGTGTACCAAGGACTATTGTTTCTGATCGCGATGTTAAGTTCTTAAGTTACTTTTGGAAGACCTTGTGGGGAAAGTTGGGAACTAAGCTATTGTTTTTTACTACTTATCATCTATAAAGTGATGGACAAACAGAAGTGGTTAATAGGACGTTGTCAACCTTATTACATTCTATTATGCAAAAAAACTTGAAGAATTGGGAAGAATGTTTGCTACATGTTGAATTTGCTTATAATCGGAGCGTCCATTCAGCAACTAACTATTCACCATTTGAAGTTGTGTATGGTTTTAATCCACTCACCCCTTTGGATTTATTGCCATTATCCATTGATGAACGAGCTAGTTTGGATGGGAAAAAGAAAGCTAAAGTGGTTAAGCAACTACATGAGAGGGTGCGACAAAACATAGAGTGATAAACTGAGCAATGTGCAAATCAAGCCAACAAAGGGCGCAAGAAAGTTGTGTTTGAACCTGGAGATTAGGTTTGGGTGCATATGCGGAATCAGTGATTCCTTACACAAAGGCTTTCTAAGTTGCAACGAAGAGGTGATGGACCATTTCAAGTGATTGCAAGGATAAACGACAACATATAAGTTGGAGCTTCCTAGTGAGTATAATGTTAGTGCTACTTTTAATGTTTCTAATCTTTCTCCTTTTGATGTAGGTGATGATTTGAGGACAAATCCTTTTGACGAGAGAGGGAATGATGGGAATTAAGATGACCCCACATGTACCACGTCAAGAGATCCATTACGCATTCCAGGAGGTCCAGTTACGAGAGCTAAAGCTAGGAAGATGCGAAAAGCTTTAAATGGCCTTATTGAGCAGATCTGGGTTGATAACAACATGCAACAAGTAAATCAAAGATTGGATGATTATCAAGGCATGGTAAACATCATTTAGGTTCAAGAGAAGCTTAATTAAGGTCATTTATGCTAAATTATATAGTTTGTGTCAAAATCCCGCAATTCTGTCGCAATTTGTAACAAACTGATATTTCATGTTACTTTAGGTTATTTTCAGTGATTTTCACATTTTTTGTATTATTTTGGGCAAAACATTCACTTATTTGAGGCCCAAGTCATGGTTATTAGGATTAGGGCTTAAGGTGTTAGTTTTCTATTCTAATTAAAATTACTTTTCCCTATTTAAAGGGCTTGTAACCCTAATTGGGGGCAACTATTGAATCTGAGTTTTTGAGAGACTTTTCTCTTTGCTTTGTTTTAGAATTACAGAACTTATCAAGATTATTCTTGTGGCATTTTAACCTAACTTATTATTCTCGTTCTTAATCATTTGAGAGTGTGGCATCAACCAACTTTATACCTTTGGTTCTTGTTGTGTCATAGACAATGGGTCAAGGTTTGTACCTTTGGTTCTTGTTGCGACATAAACAATGGGTAAAGGTCCTATTATAAACCTAATTTGGTTTTCCTGGGGTTTAGAAATCCCTTGTCATGTAATGGGTCTCATTGTTCTCTTTGGGGTTCTCATTAATTCTCCTCCTTAACCATCAAGAGAGAGGGAGGTGGAGGTTAGAGTGAATGAGAAAACAATTTGAAAAAGGGGTTAAGGTGAGAGAATGGATGGGGAGGCACAATTAAAATAACTTGTACCCTCTAAATACCTCCTTTTTATTTATCAAGTGTCAAACAACATTCTAATAATTGTATAATTAAATAGTTGTTTCAACTAAGATAGTCTAATTATTCACTACTCACCATCCCTTACCCATCCCTTGCTACGCACTAGATTTCAACTACAATACTTATAGGCCTTAAATCTACACATGATATAAGCTTCATTTGGGAATTTGTTTGTTAATTTTTTTATATAACTATTGAGAGATTTATTGATCAACATCTTTTCCAAAGCCTTCTCAAGTTGGGAAATAATAGATTTAAGAAATGGAAGTAATATTTCCTTCTTGCATAATTAATTCATGAGGAAAAATTAGAAAAATATAAACTTGTTTAGTTAGAATAAGGTCCAATGATGTCCTTAGAACATAAGGAGGCGAAAGGACAATCCCAAAAAACCATATCCAACATGAAATTAATAAACTAAACTATTTGATGTGGAACTTTACCATCTAGATTTTTTTTCTCTTTCTTCAGGGATGAAAGATCTACTCTTTAATAGGAGTTGTCATGTGGCACTCATTCCCTCTTTTCCTTTCAACCCTTCTTTTATGTATATACGACACTTTGTGTTCTCTATTTCTTTTCTATTTTCCTTTCATTTTCACTCCTAAGCTGAGAAAACACAAAAATAGCTTTTACATAATTTGTCCAATCACCACCCCTAAATTTGCAAATCAAAGTTTCTCTCAGTCATGCCCCATGGTTAAATGTCAATGTCATCCTTTAGATTTCCATTAATTCCATTAAAGTTTTATGAGTTGAGTATATACCAACATCGTGGGGCTTCTCATATATGAGTACCAAATCTAGCCTAGACAACATAGGAAAGGGTGGTTAAATGTCTCTTCAATGCAATCAAAGATAAGGATTTTTTGAGTGATCATTCCCTTAAAACCCTTTATTTTGTCATTTTAGGGTATAAGAATTGATGCAATCTACTTATCTCAAAGATTAGTTAATTTATTAGCTTTGTTTGGGTGGTTTTATTGAGTTTTAATGTTGATTGTTGTGATGAAAGTTTAAATGAGTATGATTTATACTCAAGCTGATGGGGATCTAAATCATCTAATAGTGACTAGTTTTTGTTTTGATTGCAAAAGGTCTTTTGGTTTATGCCTTTTATCTATTTAGCTTGTCAAAAGGAGAAAAATGTCAAAAAATAGTTTTCTCCCTAGTGTTTCATGTTGTTGTTGTGAGAGAGAGTGTTGAGTGTGTGGTGTTTTGGAGTATACTTGTTTGGTGGTTCTCTCATGCCTAGAAAGGGCATGGTACTCGGAGTATACAACGCTTAAATGGGTAGGGAATGATAATTCTCCATTTGGAGGTTTTCTAGGTCCAACATTCACCACCATACTCAAGATTATTACTATAAAATATCTCTTGCTCAATATATTTGTGGCACCTTTAGGCAACTTCCACATCAACCAAGCATGGAGGAGATGTTGGGTGTATAAGTCAATACTTGTTAACCCCTATTGATGCATTTTAAAATCATGAGGCCTAATGGCCTAAAGCGAACAATATCAATTGTAGGCTAGGTCATTACAATATTCTTTGGGATGGTATTAAGTTTGATGATGTTGACAAACTTTATTTAGACTATAATTTTTTTTAGTTAGATTGAAGCAGATTAGTTATCCAAGGACAGTTTATATGGATGGCAGCAAGATGTATATCTTTCTATCTCACAATTATCCATCTTGGGTTGTTGTTTTTTTCCAATTTTAGCATGTACATGATTACTTGGGTAACTAATACCTATTGGTGGCCAGTGATGAGGAGAATTACCTTTGGTAATTGACTAAGTAAAAGAGGGGAAGTAATTCCTCAAAGTATGTGTGTGTTAGGGTGTACTGGTGATGTAGGATGATGAGTCAATAGTGGAGATGATATAGAGGCTAACTAGGATGCCACCCGTGAAAAATGAGGAAGGCCCTTTTGGTGGCACTTGTTTTGTGTGCGAAGGGCTACGTGGCACGGGCCATCTCATTCCGCCCAATGATGTTGGTCAACAGCAAATTCCCTAACAAAGTCTGAAGGTGTAAGTTTTCTAGCCAAGCCAAGAGGGATAGCTGGTAGCAATGACAGAGTTCCAAGATGTCCAACGATGTTGGTCAGTAGCAAATTCCCCAACAAAGTCTAGAAGTAGAGTTTCTCCAACAAAGACTGGGAGTAGAGTTTCTTCGGCGAAGACTAGGAGTAGAGTTTCTCTAGCGAAATTTGGAAATAAAGTTTCTCCAACGAAGTTCAAAAATAAAGCTTCTTTGGTGAAGTTTGGGAATAGAGCGTGCCCAACCAAGTCAAAAAGAGTGGGGTGACGATGGCGTTCCCAAGATAATGAGAATGATTACACAACTACCAAAAATAATGAAAATGAAATGTACATTGTTGTAGAAGCAGCAAGGATAGAAAATATATAAAGGTTCAAAATTACAACTTGAGAAGCACATGTTTATGTAATGTATTGTAGCACAATAGCAAAAACAATGAATGTGCCCTTTATTATCCTTGATAAATCCTCCTACTCTATAATAAGAAACCCTCACATTGTAGATAAAAAGCACAATAGTCTTTTTCAAGTTTTAACAAGGCAAAAGGAATAAACTTGAAAGTAGTGATGAGAGAAGGAAGGATGACTGTTTTGGGGGCTTGTGAGTGGGGAGCTTGTGAGTGGAGGGCTTGATTCTGTTTTTGATGCTAACTCTTTAGTTTAAACCTTTGATGCTCATAAAGATAACCCAAAAAATGAATCTGCAATATGTTGTCTCCCAGCCATGATGTTTAGCAAGTCTGGAAATTGTTCAACAATGCTGGAAGTGCAAAAAATATAACAAAAATGGTGGTTTCTAGGTATTTTTTGATGTATTTGGGGAGATGTTGAAAACGAAGGATTTTTCAAAGGAAAAATGGGAGTTTGGTACGTAAGGAAGAAAGTTGGAGCTGTGAAAACTGTTGAAATCTGTTGAAAAATGAAGGGAAAATAATATATATGTGTAGTGGCATTTTTGTAATTTCTTGTTGATCGACCAGAGTTGTATAGTGGCCTAATGAGTAGATTTGGATGAGCTCTCGAGTTTTGAGTGGCCCTGGGCATTGCTAATAGCTTTTTGGCAGTGATATTATGAATTACCCAGTAGTTCTCGTGAAGTTTCGCTGGTTTTGGAAAGAAACTAGGAACTGCCTATTTCTAGTAATTCTTCCAACCATATGAAATTCCATTTTTGGGGACGTATTTGAGTGCAATCGATAAAATCAAATCTGGCCAAGATTTTGGTAGATTCCTAGGGACTGCCCAGGATTTTGGAAGATTCCCTAAGCAAATTGTGATCTTTTTCAACAATTTCCCATGCACTATAACTTGTGCAGCCAACCTTTGTATTGAATACAACTGCAAGTTGATGATGGTGACTAAGATAGCATCTCTGGTTGGTGTTGAACGAGATTTTAAGCTTTTAGTTAGCATCAGACAGTACTATTTTGGGGATCAAGTCTGCCTCCACGTCTTCGCCACCCAACCTTTTCTGGTGAAGTCAAGGAACATTGCTAGTGCCAAGCTTTGTTGGAGCGAATACCTCACTTCACCAGACAAGCAACGTTCACCCATCCATGCCTGCCAAACCACTACTCCATAGTTTATCCTGAATATACCCATGAGCTTGCATTCATGGGTTTATTGATGACCTACATAAAGGAATAGTGATCAGTTGATGAAAATGATAAAATTTAATAAATAAGGAAATAAGAAAGGAAAGAGACTTCCTTATGTATTTCCAACAGTGTAGCCATGTACTACAGCATTAGATACTGTTGGGCCTAGCCATGTATTACAGCATCAGATGTTGCTGGGCTTTTTGATAAATGCACATTGAAGGCATTTATAGGCACTTAGATCAAGGCGAGTCTTGGTGACATGGAAACTACCCAAGTCCAAGTTTGACCTTTTACAAAAACATCCATCATCCATCAACAGTATGTCTTTCCTAACTTGGAAGTAGAGGCAAGTCATTCTCTTGTTGTAACCATGTTTGGAAAATTATCTATCTTGCAATTATCCTTTCTCCTTTCAATTCAATTTATGTTTTAGAAAAAAAAAAACAAAAAACAAAAATATGTTCTATGGTTATATTTTTGTTTGATGATTCTCAAGTTTGATGGTGTCTTGTGAAGGGAAATGCTTTGGGAATTGAAAGGAAGTTGTTTCTCTTCTAGTTGAGCCATGGTCTGGATGTTTGTTTAAGGGATGCTTCCCTTTTTTTCATACTTTAATTGTAGGGGTATTGGTGAGCTAAATTTTTATATATATTAATGGGAATTTTTTGCCTTGATATTATTGATATTTCAATGATTTTTATGAGATTTTACTTAATTTTATATAATTTTTATTATGTGTGTAAAAAAAGACTTAACTAATAGAAATTGAAACTTTTAAGACCAAATTGAAGATATAAGAATTTTATGAATTGAAGTGTCAACTTGGTAAAAAATGAGGGACCATAATAGTTTTACCTATAAAGAAACAAAATTGCTTGAAGGCCCAAAACCCCAACACTAAAAGTTCTATTTACACACCTTCTTTAAAAAAAACAAAATCTATTTACCAAATATTTTCAGGTGTTAGAACTCTATTATGAGGTGTTAACCCTTATAAAATGCTCGAAAATGTAAAATTAAATAATCTAGCTAATAGCTTCAATCAATCAGTAAATAACAACAATAACAACAACAACAGCAATAATAATAATCCAATAGCTACATGAATATCACAATCAAATATGAACTAAAGATTTAACAATTAAGTTACATTTTAATATATTATATCTAAACATAAGATAAATAGGTTAGGGCTAATAAATTTAACTAGGGATCCCATCTCCAACCATGACTTTAATAACTACAATAAGCATGACATCTAACCTAAGTCCAATCAATATTGCATTTAAGTTGCCATCTTCCTCTAACAGAAGTAAATATTGATAAAAAAAAAAAAAAAAATCAAGAAAGGCAAGACAAAAATCCTAAAAATAAGGGAAAAACTTCCAATGGAGAGAGAAAAACCCTCACAAAAGAGAAGAGAACTCCCACCTTAGCCATTCACATTAATCGCTTAGGGGTAGAGAGGCAACTGTGGCTAGGGGAAGAAGAAAATAAGAGAAAGAAGAGAAAATCAGGTCAAGAGAAGGAAGGGAGCAGCTAGGGTTTTTTGGTTGTTCTTGGAAACTTTAATATCGAAATCATATGCAAAATATTGTTAGATAGTAGCAGTATAGGGATGGAACTTTGGCAATACAATAAAGCATAAATTAGAAAAGAGATGCAAAGGTTTTTGGACTTGCTAGTTATGTACATGTGATATACGATGACAATGTTATTCCACCGTTCAATTCTGGTTTCAAGCTTGGTTGACTTGAAATGCTAACATCACTATTCATTTTTTCTAAATGTGTCAATACCAAGGAGAAAAGCTACATATATGAATATGAATTTTGTCATTTTTTCTATTTATAAATATAAACATTTCAAGTATACAAATCAATGTTAACTTTTATTTTAATAAGGATAAAATTTTTTTATTTTTTTATTTAAAGATTTATTAAATGGTGATGGTGATGACTTGACAAATGACAATCTTAATTAAAAAAAAAAATTCATATCCTTATAAAAAAAATTTACTACTTGATTTAAAAACTCAAAAAATTTGTATTATTAAATAAAATATAATAAAATTTATATCATTATCCAAACATTTTCTCCGACACCAAGGGCAAGCCGAACTGAAATTCCTTTTGTAGGGATAGTAGCCCAACTACTTATTACAAGCCTAGAGCCCAACGCTAGGCCCATGCATAAAATAGTTTTTGGGGAAAAACCACCCATTAATTGACAAGTGGACTAGCCAAAGATTTCTACATGACATAAGTATTTTACATAAAATAATAAATACTCTTAACTACCCATATTAAAAGTAATTACTCTTCTCTCTTTACTTTCTAGTTTTCTCCCTAGAATTTAGAGATTATTATTGATTTAGACATGTCGGGTGTCTTCCCTAGAATAACTTTTCAAGTCATCACATATACTCGATCCTGCAACCTTGGATCACGACCCGCCTTACACAATTTCAACTTCAAACCCCTTCAATAGCAAATAAAATTCGAACAAATGAAGTCTTTAAAATTTTATTCGGTCTCCAATAATAAAACGACCTTTGAATCTTGTACGTAAAAAGCATGGATTGGGAACCCAATACGTTACGATTTGATTAGTCGACTTTTAGCATTCAATTTTTTAGAAAAAATTGTGAGAATATCAGTTTCAGTATAAATAACTTGATTTTGACTGAACCGACTCTACACAAAAGGAAAAATACATCAGGAACAGTTCCCGGGCATACACGGCTAAAGGCCTAAAAGGCAAACTTGTGCATTTGAAGAGCGGGAAAGGACATTTTAGTGCTTTGACGTCCAAGGCCCGGCAACTCCGTTCCTCCGCCTTTCACGGGGGAGAAATAGCCAAACAAGGAAGAAACAATTCCTACTACATAACTGTACTGCACCATTAACCGGAAAACAAAAAATAAAAACAAAAAGGTCAAAGCATACCTTTCTTTTCCTTTTACTTTTACATCTATATAACTCCGTCACACCCCAAGCCATAGCCTTCCCCCCTTTCTCTCCCTTGGCCTTTTGCTTGGCTTTTCTTCATCGAAGTATCTTCCCTTCTTTTTCCTATACCCACTAATCCCTTTTCATTTTGTACAAAATGCAATCATTTTGAAGCCACAATTCATTAAATCTACTTTACTATCATTTCTGTTCGTTTCACCTCAAAGCAATTTAAGAATCCAAAGTTGCGTTCTTTATTGATTCCTATATTTTATCTTAGTATTACGCATTCATTATGGAGAATGAGTTATTCCTTGATGCAGAAATCCCGACGCCGGTGTTTCACTGTGAGCCGTCGTCATTGGTGGGAATGACCACTTGGCCGTCCGGGGTGGGAATGACCAATCAAGCAATGGAGATGAATTGTTCCCGTGATCAGTCCGTGGACTGCTTCTTTAATTCCAATTGGGAAAAGTCGACGGATTTTGGTGTCCAGTTTGAGTCGACTTTGAGTTCGGACGTGTCTTCACCAGCAGCGTCAAATTCAAATATGTCCAATGAGAGCTTCGTGATCAGGGAGTTGATTGGGAAATTGGGGAATATTAGCAAGTCCAGTCAAATCTTGCCACATTCTCAGCCGTTGTTGGCTTCTTACATCAATGGCAATAACAGCACCAACACTTCCTGTTATAGCACTCCTCTGAATTCCCCTCCGAAGCTGAGCTTGCCAGTGGAGGACAATTTGGCTAAAGAGAAGATACGCAGTTTGGGAAAATCAATGCCCATGAATTCCATTGTGGAAAATTTATCCGCCAACCCCGGATTCGCAGATAGGGCGGCGAGGTTCTCCAGCTTCGGCAGCCGCAGTTTCAACAACAGGACGAGTCAAATCGAGCTGAACGACAACGAAACTCCCTATAGTTCTACTCCGGTAATGGAAAATGACAAGCTGTTGCGCGTTTCAAGCAGTCCTTCTTTCAAGGTAATGGGGGCACAAGGCAGTGGAGTTCAGGGAAACAAAAATTCCCCATCCGAAGCAGCCAATTCCCACGAGGAATCCACAGTTTCTGAGCAAAACCCTAACGGAGAATCCAGTCTGAAAGCTGCAAATGATTCGAATTCAAGGAAAAGAAAGGCAGCTTCTAAAGGGAAAGGAAGGGATACTTCAATGTCCCCACCACCAAATACAAATACAAAGGTAACAGTCAAAACTGTCCCAACTTTATATTTCTGCTTCTGTAGAGAATCAGTGTTGTATTCTTATCAAATTATAATCCCATTTAGGTATCTGAAACTAATGAAGATTCGAATTCCAAGAGATGCAAGCAATCTGAGGGTAACGGGAGCGAAAATGGTGCTGTTAAATCAGAGGAGGAACCAAAAGTAAGCAATGGAAATGCAGGGGATGAGAAACAGAAAAAGGCTAATAATACAAAGCCTCCTGGGCCTCCAAAGGACTACATTCATGTTAGAGCAAGAAGGGGTCAAGCCACGGATAGCCATAGTCTAGCTGAAAGAGTGAGAAATCATAACTCGATTAAAAAATTCAAGCATTCCTTTACAGATTTGCACTAAAAATTGACTGTATGTTAACATTCGTCAATCGATCAGGTTCGAAGAGAGAAAATCAGTGAGAGAATGAAGCTTCTCCAAGATCTCGTCCCGGGATGCAATAAGGTCTGTGATATTTTCCGTGTCTGGTACTAAAAAAATGTCTAGTGGAGTAAATTCCTTTTTGCTTGCTAATGCAACTTGAAATTTCAAATTGCAGGTGACCGGAAAAGCCCTAATGCTTGATGAAATTATAAACTATGTTCAATCATTGCAGAGTCAAGTTGAGGTAAATTAAATATTTCTCGATCAAAGTGTCAGAGATTAGTATTTTCTTAGGATAGAAGTAAATTAAGTCATCTTTGTCTAATGGTGGATCGTGGATGTGCATTTTCTTAAATGGCAGTTTCTTTCTATGAAGTTGGCTTCTGTGAACACCAGGCTGGATTTTAACATTGATTCTCTAATGTCAAAAGATGTGAGTAGTTTTATAATTCCTAATGGCAACAACTTCTCCTTTCCCATATATAGAGCATTTTTCAATTGGGGAATTCTTTTGGTTTTTTTGCAGATATTTCAACCAAACAACTCAACGCCACATCCAATATTCCCCTTAGATTCCTCGGCATCAGCCTTCTCCGGCCAACAGTCCGAGCAAAATCCAGCAATGCATAACAACATTTCTAATGGAACAATGATCCAGTGCCCTGTGGACCCTTTAGACACTGTACTATGCCGTAGCCTTAATATGCAATTACCTTCTCTTGACCAATTTACTGAAACTCTTCCTCCTCCGCAGGTAACTCTCTCCCTCTCCCCTGAATTCTACCTTTCCCAGTATCCTTAGATCCTTACAACTAATTTTCCTGGAAATTTGTGTTTGCAGTGCTCAACATTCTGTGAAGGTGACCTGCAAACCATTGTTCAAATGGGGTTTGGCCAGAATCCAAACCTGGAATCACCATTGCAACCACACAATTTCTATGGTGAGAATTAAGGACAAAAAATGACCCTAAAAGTTAAAAACCCCCATTTTGCAGCAGACTGTGATTAGCGACTATTAAAGTTAAGCTCTCATAACCATTCTTTTAACGCAGGATCAACTCAAGTATCCCACATGAAAGTTGAGCTCTAATCCCCATTCTTTTTGGTCCTGGATTAAAGGTCAAAAAGGACAGACACAACGGCTGCTGTAAATACACATGAACCAAGTTGCATATGTACTCCCACTAAGCTACTTTATTATCATTTAGGATTTAATCTTTAATCCTAGGGATCATTAATCAATTCCCCCTTTTTTGTCATCTTTTCTTGATTTTTTGTCTTCTAATTCTTTTGAGGAGTTTTTCTTACAACTCTATCCACTGTAAAATCATAGTATCCATTATTCTCTGTATTCTGGTGCAAAGCCTTTGCAGCATGCATGCACCTCCCACCACATGTATTATACAATGCCTAATTAGATTGAAGAGAATTTCATTTTTCATTTCCACAATTACCTTTCATTGTCTTCACTAATGGACAACTTTCCACAAATTTCTTATATGCTATCATTTCAACAAGATTTTCCTAAAATTATCATCCGGGTCACATCAATTGAAGAATCGTTAGATCGCATAATCTGCCGGATTTGCACCTTATTAGTGTTAACCAGCTGTATGAGATTTTGAGGGAGGGGCGGGGGGGCTGTCTCCTCTCTCAAAAGTCTAATTTTGAGTGATTAGATTAAGACATTGCTTAGCTTACGTAAAGCCGGGGTCAACCATAATTTTAGGCATAATTTTCTCGAAGATTAACCCAGTGAAACAGAGGCTTTCTCTGTTCTTATTTTTTTTTTAAAAAAAAAAAACCGTGCCTGCGCAGAATAAAAATGAACCAAGACTCGAAGTTGCAACCGCTCCCTATATTTTTTTTTTTGGTTTCCCGCTCGGTGTCTGAGGCTTCGCCCAGACTAATTCGGACTCGACCTGCGTCGTACACCTGAAAATGGTGGGTGAGTCTCCCAACGGGAGCTGCTGCGTACATAAGATCTCGAACTCGAGATCTTGCTTAAGTTGGAACAAACCATTTACCACTTGATCCAACCCCTCATTGATAGCCGCTCCCTATATATTAAACAGCACCGAAAGAGTCCCGGGTTAGCTGTGGTGAGATACAGACCAGACACAATGAATCATAGAGCTTCACAATCGCAAGTACTTTTAAATGTAAGAATAGAAAGTGGAGTTCAGGCATGGAAAGATTCCTCATTTTTAAAAAGGAAAAAAAAATGACAATAAAATTTAGGTTAGAGGTGAAGTTTATTCCCGCTGGGTGTGAATTTAATTTAGTTTAATGCTAATTACTTATAATTTTTTATTTCAAGGGTTCCCAATTAATTAAGATCTTGAAATTTCAGTTTAATTATTTCAAATTTAAATCTTAAATCAAATGAGAAAAAAATTAAGAAAATAAGTTATATCTTTTCTATATAGTCCATTATCATTAAATATATTAAAAAAATTATATTTATAGAGCCTTTTGGGATTAAGAGTAATTTTCATAGAATGTCTTATATGAGCATATCTTTTCTTGAAGTGTTGACTCACATATTTAGATAAAGTAACCATATAAATAAAAGAATAATACATATCAATTTTGCAAAACATTATAACCTAGAGTCCTAATTTTAAAAAACCTTATCCTCGAACTTAAATGTCAATTTTTAAATTAATTGAATATATATAATTAAGTTTTCTTCTTTCTTTCTTTTTTTTCCCTTTTTGTGGCCGTAACAACATTAAAATTGCATTAAACAGAAATTAAGTTGTTTACAAACCACAGAAACGATGAGCACTAAAAGAAAAATACAAGTTTAAACCTGAGCTCATAACCCAAAAAACAAAAAAAAATGAAACATAAACATAGCAGATTGCCTTAGAGTTAGCCGAGCTTGGGTGGAAGCAAGGGGAAGGGAGTAATCTAGTTGACAACAGGTCCTAAATCCACCGGTGGCGGTTCCCATATAGGGCTGGAAATGAAGCATCTTCTTCAAAGACCTGAGTAGAAAAGTGGTGGCAAACCTCATGATCAAGGACTGAAGGGAAGTCTGGAATCCCTGGAATCCAACCTTTGGTAATGCTGAGACTTGAAAAATTGTGCAGAAGACAGTACTAGACCTCCAACACCTTCTACTAACATTCTCTATAAAGCCAACACAAGCCTTACTACCTTCACATAGAACCTTACAAACTCCCAACACATGCTAACAGCAAATCCAATGACAAACATCACAGAACTAACCCAAGACAAATTAAGACAAAAGCCATATAATAGAACTAAGACATTTAGGGTTTGAGCAGCCTGAAGCCAAGGGCAAACCCAACCTAAGACTACCATACCTAATAAGAGTCATGATACCCCAGTGGCCTTTGGGGCCTTTGGGGGCCACTAACCTCTTCATTCATGCACAACCCTTCCAACCATCGGCAAAAACCAACATGTAGCCCCTCACCTTACAAAATTGATAGGTTTTAACCCCTCACCTTATAATATAACAGTTTTAACCCTTGATCTTACAAAATTGGTAAGTTTTAGCCTATCACCTTACAAAGTTGGTAGGTTTTAACCCTTTATCTTATATTATAATACTTTTAGTCCCTTATTGATACGAATTAAAGAAAATAACCCTCATCTAATATCAGGTTATAACGTTTTGTTAATTCTGTTAGTTGACGGTTAACATGCGTTAGCATTCCATTATAAAAAACATGAAATTTAAATTCAATTTTATTTGTTAGTTCTATTAACGAAATGCTAACGGACGCTAATAGTTAACTAACAAAACTAACAGTCAGCTAATAAGAGTAACAGTTAGCTAACAGAACTAACAGAACTAATAGAACATTATAATTTGATGTTAAATAAGGACTATTTTCTTCAATTCGTACAAATAAATGGTTAAAAATGTCATAATATAAGGTGAGGGGCTAAAACCTACCAATATTGTAAGGTGAGGGGTTAAAACCTACCAACTTTGTAAGATAAAAGGTTAAAAGTGTCATATTATAAGGTTAGGGGCTAAAACTTACCGATTTTATAAGGTAAGGGGCTAAAGTTGGTTTTAGCCTCCAACCACTACAATGTCCTCAGAAACAATAAACCAAGGTATTAAAACCTGAACCAGGCATAAAATCAGTTTGCTCACTGGTTCTTGGTTTGACCAGTTCGACCGATTCAATTGGTCGACCAGCCGGGTCAAAGGCAAAATGCAAAAACCAAAGTGCATTGTTTCCTGGCATCATTCTGCTGCAGTTTTCTCTTTCTTTTCCTTACAATTTGTAGCAACCATTAGTCCAAAAACTCAATAAACACATAAAAACAAGTCCAAAAACTCAATAAATACATAAAAAAAAAGTATCATACAACTATAAATCTCAAAATTAATAAGTCTCACATATATATATGAAAAATAAGTCCAAAAAAATATACTCATAGCAAGTGGGTTAGATTGGTTCTTTGAATTGAGTCTAATTTTGTCAAATTTAGCTCCACCTTGTGATCATGGTTCAAGGCATTCATATGAGCATTACCACCATTTGATTTGTTTCCTTCTGAAAAGCTCCATGCACTGATCATAATTTCACCTAATGTTATATCCACGTATTTAATATTATATTATTGAAATAATCTTATAATTTTATATGGTTTTGTAACTTCTAAAGATATCGTTTCCATTATAATGTGAAGGTAGGACAAATATAAAAATACTAAAATGATAGGGGTAAAACTAAAGAAGTTATAACCGTATAGGGGCCAACTTGAACTGACCTTAAAAACTTTTCCCTCTTTTTCACTATGCAAAAGCTTCACAAACAGCATTCTTTCCCTTCTCTTTCACTTCCCATTTGTCTTTCTCCTTGATACCATCTTTTCCCTTCTGCTCTCTGCCCCTGCCTTGCCGCCATTGGTAGTGTCTCATACTTTCTATTAAATTCCCGGTACTTTTTTTTATGCTCTTCATAGAATCTTAGCATCAAATGACCGAACAAACCCCTACTCCAATCTTCTCTCTTTCTACCCTTTTGACCCTTCAAATTTCCCACACCCTTCTATTATAAACCCCAAAACCCTTCCATTTAATGCCTTTTCTCGTTTTAAAATAAAGCAAGGCAGCAAGTTGAAAGTGATTTTGTACCTGAAGAGAACCGAAGAAGAAAGATTTTCAGGTCAAAGAGGATCCAGAGAGAGAACGACCTCAGCGAGAAGATGAAAATCTGATGAAGAACAAAAGAAGTATGAGGATCGACCGATCGAGAAAGAGAACGACCTTGGCGATGGTGACAAGATGAAGATCTGATGAAGAACAGAAGAAGTGTGATTTCGAATTTGGACGGAAGAGATAAGGAATCGTTGTTTTGGGTTTCTTCTTTGCAATTTGTTTGGAATCTGGAGAATCAATGGATTAGAGTTTAGAGAACTGGAGAAGGAGAACTGCAGACTGGAGATTGGGGAGGAACAGTGACGAGTCGAAGAAGAACTGAAGAAGAAGGCTTAGGGTTCCTAATTTGATTTAGTGATTTTACCAATTTGCATTCAAATTATGTTTTTTTTTAAAGTATTTTACCATGGAATTGTAATGTGTAGAGGAGGGCAAAATGGGTATCAAACAAAAAAAAAGTATAAAATAATTGTTGAATTAAAAAATGATTGAAAAAATTGAAAACGGCATATTTGAGTTTGGCCTGCCGGGTTTACTGGGTTTTCTGGGTTGGATGGTTTTACCGGGTCTAGCGGGTTTGGGTGGTTGGATCGCCTATATGGTTCTGGATATGCATCCGGTCCGTTTTCATGACCAGATGGCGGTTCAACCGGTTCAACCAGCTGGTCCGGTCCAAGTTTCAAAACACTGCAATAAACACCTTCAACAGATTGGCTTCCTCAAAAAGACCTCCTCTTAACCCTAAATATGCTCCAACGAACACATAACGCCAAATGACACATTCATACATAACGCCAAAAAAACACATTCATTTCACCAGATGCAAGCAGAGTCATATAAATGGATTGATTATGAAGGCACGTAATATTCCTCATGAACAAATGAAGCCCACAAACAAGTAAAGTAACATTACTAAACAGAAACCTCATTTTGTCCTAATTCCAAAAATTAGATTATTATAGCTCTCTATACCATCAGTAGTACCTAAACTGTTATTCAATTTAGAGTCAAGGATAACCCAATATGCTGCACCATTCAAGATAGGTTCCTTAGAGCATATGGCTACCATTCTGAAATCAATAGATTCATACACCAAGTTAAGATTTCACAAATAATCTGAAGAATTTTAGGAAGAGGGATTACCTTTTCCACTATGAAATCCACTGATTTGAGGCCAAGGAACGCCATCCCCTTCAGAACTCCAACAGGTAAGCTCACATCTAATTCGATTACAGACTCCTTCCCTCCGACGAACTTCTCTGATATGGTTCTCCTGGAACCCTTAATTGAGACCAGATCCTATAGTAAAAACCTTAAGATCAAGCCGTACAAGCCAGGGTTCAACAAGTGCTCCGTGATCCCGATTCTGGCGCATTAGATTCCTTGACGGTGGCTAGAAACCTCCGATAAGTCCTCCGACAAGAGCCCGAAAGTTTACAAGTAGGAGATCAAGAATTGAAAGAAACAAGAGCAAAATTTTTTTGGTTTTCAAGAAATCGACGAAAACTATAACAAATATTTTGGGTTTGTCATCATAACGATACAATTTTACTCGTGAATTTATTAAAATACACTTTATTAAGTTTAATTAAAAGTATTTTAATAAATTTATAAATTAAACTACACTTAAAACACTTTTCATTTATATATTATTTGTACA
>BPVZ01000033.1:312510-324996 GCA_020521535.1 Rubroshorea leprosula
GCCCCAAGCCTGCGCCGTTGCCCACGCCCACACTCGCGCCTCGAGTGCGCGCCCTGCACCAGCCTTGCTCTGCACCAGGTCCCTTCACCGCCTGCGCCCCGATCTCTACTCTGCGCCAAGATCCAAGAAGGGGATAGGGAAATCGAGACGAAGGATAAGAAGAAGAGGAAGAGGGGCCCTGAAAAAACCAGGGAGGAGCACCTAGGTGAGAGGCTCGCACACCGCTGAGGGAAAACCCTAGCGGCGGCGAGAGCAAATCCATGATTGGCTCACGTTATTGATATCAAAGATTTTGTTAAAATTATTAATTTTAACAACAATTTTATTAATTTATAATTTTTAAAATAATTTATCATAATATTTAAAAATATCTATTTATAAATTAATATTAATTTGCTAATAATAAATGTTAATTATTTTATTAATTTTTAATTATTTTTAACGGATAAATTACAATAAAAATTTAATAATTTTAGTCACCTAACAAATTTTTATGGCTACAATTATAGCTATTTTCAAGTAGCTGTTTTTCTTTTTTTTAATGGTTTTTTTTTTTTTTTGAATAGGCAGAAGTTAAAATTAGCAGGGGGTTTGAACTCAGACGTCTTTTTAGGTTTGTACCCTGATTTGGTTGTGGACAAATAGTCTTATCTATTTTGGGTTTGCTATATCTTTAATCCATTTATTCATTTATTGTATAAGTGAAAAGTAGGATTCCACCAAAATAAAAAGAAAATTAAGATGTTTTTGTACTCTAAATACTGGGAATATTTTTAATTAAATTATTTTAATATTTTTAATAATTTTTTTATTAATTCATTAAAGATATTTTAATTTTTTTCAGTAACAATCATGATATTTTAATTGTAAACAAAACTACTTTCAATGTAACTTCTTCTTTGTTTGGTTTGTCTAATATTGACAGCTTTTGAGTGTTTTCTCCAAACAGTTAATTGGTGTATCTAGATAGATTATTATAGGATGATATTAAAACCTCTCTATTTACCTTAAATTGTACTAGTTTTTTTTTTTTTTTTTGAACTGAAGTTAACTTGAATTTAATTGTAGTTGTTTAATTTTTTTTTGCTTTTCAGATATTAATTCTAGTTAAAATTTTAACAGAAGTATCTTTATGATAATTGAAAGTTATATTTTTTTTATACATATTTCCTACTCAATAATTTCATTTAATTAAAAAAATTATCATTTATATATTATATTAAATTTTTATCTAAAATTAATGTTTAAAAATTAAAAAATTAAAATTACACCAATTAAAATTAAATGAAGGTAGTATTAGTTATCAATTATTCCTATTAGCCAAGCCTTCAGCTTTTACGGTAAAAGATTTGCCATAAATTGGTACAATTGTGCACGGAAGTTGTAACCCACCTGATTACAAAACTTAGTGGAGTTGTTGCTAAAAATCAAGTTTTATTGGGTTCAACAATAGACTTATGCGTTCAACAAAAGATTTCTGCGTTGCAGCCTTCTAATTTGTTTTGTTTTGTTTATGCAGGGGTCTATTATTGGGGTGCTGAGATTAATGTAGATTAATCGAAACAGGAAGATGCTCCGAATGTGATGTTTTGTTTTTGGACAGAGCAGTTGTATTGCATATATAATACTACCGCTAGGTAACGAAAATTAAAAGAAAAATGTCTTTATCTGACAGTATTTGTCTGGAAAAGCTTAATAAGTACAATCATTTTCCGACGTGTCTAGGGATTGATTTTTTCTTTTCTTAGTTTTTTACTTCTTAATGTTTTTACTTTTTCGTATATTCGTTGCTTTTGATCTGTTCTCCTTAAATATTTTGCTAAGAAGGATTGGCAACAGGTTCAGGAATCAAATTACAGGAACTTGACAGAGACTGACTGAATAAGCCTCACTGGTGTCCAAGATCAGATCCTTTTTTAATTGCTAATTGTTTCAAAATGTGCGACTTATATAATCCAAGAGTGATCTTTTCATGGAAAAATGTAAAGCACCCTTCTTTTCCATAGAAGAATTGAACAAAATCTATTGGCTCAGATTACTAATTTGGTTGCAATGTTTCACCAACTTTACTTCTAACAACGGCAAAATGTGATCTTGGGAGGAAAATTGGCAAGGAAGAGATTCCACCTAAGGGTTTAATTTATCATGAATAATGAAAAGGCCTAGCGTGCGAGAGTAGTTACTTAGGGCTGGGTGTTATAAATATGAGAAAATCCGACATTGAATAAATAATATGAGTGCACTTTCCCCTCAAGTATGAGAGCACTCGCCGCCAATGAACTTTTGTTAGAGTATGCCGTAAAAATCAGTTAGTTTGGTAAAATAATTTTATATATTTGTGATTATACTCATTTTATTTATGATATTTTTTTATCAAATATTAACTATTGTTATTCTTTTACATATGTTAAATATCCATGAAATCTTTAGAATATTTGTTATATTAAAATGTAATAGTAATGATCACTATTAGTCATGTTCATTATTTTTTTATATTTAAACAAAGATGTTATAATCCAAATTGCCTTTTAACTGGATAAATCTTATTTTATAAGATTCTTAACTTTTCATTAGTCATATATCAATGAGATGAAACATCAATTAACATAAAGACTAACACATGTGACACTTTACTTTGCTAGGTGGCAAGACTTTTTTTCATGAAGTCATGTATGATACGTGGGTAGCTAAAAAAAGATGAGTGCACCAGATTGACACGTGTCATTAGTCATATCTTAGATATGACTAATGACGCGTGAGTATAAGTGATCCTTTGACTTTGAGATCATTATTATTCTATGCAAAGACTTCTATATTTTGATGCTGTTAAAAACAACTACTACAAGGGCTTGCGAATAATACAATTATTAGATCAACATGAATCACATTAGAATAATGAACAAGTCAAGAAAGGATTCGTCCCTCTTGAGTTAATGAGAGAAGATATCTCTAAGCCTTTTTTATTGAAATAAGACTACTTGAAGTTTGTGGTCATAACAAGAATGATTGAGTTCATTCATTGAGTTGTATATCGTGGGAATGAAAGAAAATACATCACCTTTAAAGATGATCACATACGGTGTGCATTTTGCTTAATTGAGATATTGATGAGGAAGGGATTGAATTACATAAATTTATTAGTTATTGGAAGGTTAGTTGAAGACGTTGACTTTTATATTATTTTGGGTGGTCATGATGTGTTACTAGATACTGCTCTTGGTCTGTGAGACATATTCACTACCACTATGATAAAAACCTAGAAGGTTACACACTTTGTGCCCTTCATGGAACTAGGATTTATATAATTAAAGTTTATGAAAAAATATTGATTTATATGAAAGCAATATTTTCACCAGAAAAATAAATTAATCAAAATTTGAAATTAAATTGATAAAATGGATTAAATTTATTTAATTTGAGTTAGCTCAAGATTATATTGGTTCAAGTGCTAGCTAGAATTGGGAAAGATCCAAGGTGAATCAATGTAGCCCAAATAGGGTACGTTGCCGAAGCCCTAGTCCACTAGTCCATGTAGACTAGGGTTGTGTGGCATCATGCACTAAGGGAGTGCATGGCGCATTCCCAATCTAATAAGAATAGGGTGGTAGCAAGGATAAAAGAAAAAGAGAAGAAGAAAAATCTTTTCCATATTTTCTACTTTGATTTAGAGACTAACTTTAATTTAATATAATTATAATTGGAATAGAATTACTGTAGTGTTTCTATTTTCCTATTAGGATAAATAAAAGTAGAAAACATAATTCTCCTTTACATGTTCATTGTAGACCTAGGCCACCTAAAAGAGAGGAGAGAAAATATTCTTTCAAATGAGAGCTCTCTTTGCAACACAAAGCAAGGAGAAAACTACCAATTTTATTCTTTTTGATTTTATTTTGTAGAACCACCACCAAAAAGAGAAGAAAGAATCAAAATTCTCTTTAGCTAGCACTTTAGAGATTTTCATCTTCTCTTAATCCCAAAGGCCTATGTGTGGATTACCAGTAGAGGAATTTTACCCTTGGACTTTAGATTTCGTGCAAAAGTTGCAAATCATAGCTACCTATCAAAGAGGCACACTTCTTTGAGGGACTTGTCATTAACATTTCTTAATTGTCAATGGATTCATAAGAATTCTAAGTGTGTCAAAAGAGGAATTTTTAATTTTGCTTCCACTACGCCCTTTTAAAAACCCCAATAGCTTCAAGGTTTTGGCCTCTCTTTTCCATCTTCCCCCTTCCCTAACTATGTAAATACCATCTTCATCTTTTATTCCTTATAGTTATGTTTTATTTTCAAGATATTTTTCTCTTCTTTATCCTTTCAATATTATGTGAAAAAACCCTAAAAAGAATTATGACAAATTGTTTAGCACCAAGCACTCAATAACCAAGACCACAATTCATGCCTCACCTCCATCTCAAGTGGAAACTCCTTACCTTCCGTTGCAGATCCCATGAACAATCAAGCCAACATTACCACAAGTAGATAAAATCTTTCTCTTGCCAAATGACTTGTATACCTCGACAACCTAAATGCAAAAGCATTGTCGCATCTCTAACAACCTAGACATAACTCTAGGCTCCCTCTGTTTCTCTTACTACACAAAAAAACCTTAACAAAGGCACTCTATACCAATGCCAGCACCTACCCAAACTAGGTTACTTGAAACAATAAAAACGCCACTAATAATCAAATCCCTTATATGGTACCCACCTTAACTAATGTCAACCCTAGGGCTTACATCAAACCTAAAATCAAATGGCAATGGGTAGAGTAGACTTCCTTAAATTTAACTTACATGTTTCTTTGTTATATCTTTAATGTGGGATTTCCCCACTAAATAGACCCCTTCACATGTAGGCTTGGTATGAACGTGGGGTCCTATCACTAGCTTAAAATGCCTTACTACATGCAATCTTGAAATGAACTTTAGGTATTATCACATGAGCTAACAATGTACCTTGATAGAATGCAGTCTGCTCTCATACCATGTGAAAATTAGACATGTGAGCTTTAACATAAAACTCACATCTAACCTAAAACCAATTGATAATAGGCAAAGTAGCATTACTTGTATTTAACTCACATATCTTACTATATTATAAAAATTGTTAAAATTTTCAATAAATCTATGAATATATATAAAATGCTACCCTATGCATTAAATAGGGTATGCATTTATATGTATAATATATAATATAATTAATATAATGATATATATTTATTATTTATTATATAATTATTAATAGATGATTCTTTTTTCTTTTTTTTTTTGAAATTATACCACTTTGAACCAAACTATTATTTATGTTGGGTTTTGTGTTTATCCTCAACAATAAAATTATAAGTTATAACTATTGTTGTAATAATTTTAATAATTTAATGTAAAAAAGTAATAAAAAATTAATAATATGACAATTATAAATTATTATAGTATTATTCCATATCCAATCATGAAATGAAGAACTGCAAATGAGTAAATAATACTAAACAAATAGAAACAAAAATAAATAGACTTTAGATCCTAAGCATATATTTATCTATCTATATCTATATATATAATTCTACTCATGGATTAATTAAGGTCTAAATATAAATATATTTTAATCAATTTAAGGGAGAATCTATATATCTATATATAAAATGATACCCTATGCATTAAATAGGGTATGCATAAACTATCAAAAAAAAATATAAGAATTGTAAAATAAAAAACCTTTCAAGCTTTCAATATGCTTATTCAAACAAGCTTTTAAAGAATTCTAATATATAGAAAATAACAGGGAGAGAGAGAAAGAGAGGGTGAGAGACAGAGAGAGATTTGGTACTAGTGATATATAATAATAAATAAAGATGCAAGGAAGGACAGGGAAAAATTAATATTGAGAAAATAAGAAAAGAGAGAAAGAGTATGTCACGCCCCAAAACCAGAATTCGAGGCGCGACAGACGCCGTGCACTCGTGAGACGGGTCCCACAAATGCACAAGGCTCAGAACTTATCCAATTCACACTCTGATACCATCAAAATCTGAAGATCAAATTATAAAATCTCTCTGATATCATAAATCTCCAATAAACTCTAGCTTACGAGATCATGATTTATCTCTAAAATTTCATATCCAATTACAATGGCTAGCCTTCTAACTCGTCACTTCCCGTGATTTCCCCGTCTTCGGTTTCACTTCTTGAAATGGTGGACAAGGAAAAACTATGAGAAAAACTATGAGATAGACTCAGTAAGTAAACATGGAGTGCCCTTATTAAACTTAAAGCATGCCAACAAGTACAATCACGAAAAACCGATACGGGTACGGAAAAAAAATAGACGTCTCCTCTATAGGTCATGGCCAGCGTTTATAAACCTCCCATTGGCAGGCACACGATTTACTAGTGTATAATCCCCACTAGCAGGGCCACTGAACGAACCGGCTCTATCACTAACATGTCGACGTGCTAGCGTTTATAACCTCCCCCACTAGCAGGGTCACTAATAACATGACCACATCAGAGACAAAACAGGCAGAAGTTAACAAAAAAATCATAATTCACTATCACTTTCAAATCGTCAGGACAATTCACAATCACTTTCAAGTAGGCATGCTCAATTTAATGAAAAACATAAACATTTCACTTCAAATCAGTCATGCTCGTGTAAAACGAGTTTAGTCCCGCCACCACTTCAAAAACAAATCAAAACATGCTTTTAAAACAGTACGGGTATTACCATAAATTTACTTACCTCACTCGCATAAAACCGAGCACTCAATCTTAGTGCTAACTGACAGAACGATCAGACACCTAATCAAAATATTTCAAGAATTAATACCACTATCACAAATTCAAGGTAAACTCATCGTTAGGATCATTCCTAATCACAATGCTATTTCCATAAATCGCCACATGATCAAATATCTCCAAAATCGTTCTCATATCACAAACTAATCATTTAAATCCCGGTTAATTGTTGGCCCACGGTGTGTGAACAGTACCCCAGTGCCGTGAACAGTACCCCATGAACAGTACCAACGACGTGAACAGTAACTCTACTTCCACAAATTGGCCAAAACACTAGATAATCTCACGGGGTTTTCTCTCCAAAAATCTCACAACAATCAATTAACACTCAATCACATAAATCCCACTTCAATTAAGCTAAATCATGGTCCTAAAGCTATCAAATTCTTCCCCATTTTTCTAGCAAAATTCGGACATACACAGCCAGCAAACTAAATGAACAATTTAAGCCTTAAAAGGCTGTCACATACCATAATTCTCCAGCTGTAGAAACCGGAGCTGTAGTGGGAGAGAAGCCGGCGGCAAGTGCAGGGGAAGCTCACGGGAACTACCCAAAATTGAAGGAAATAAGAGCAATCAAAGTTAACCCAAGCCAATTCAAGCAAGAACAAAGGAATTAGGGGCTGTTCTTACCCCAAAAAAAAGCCCAGAAATCACCCATACCCACTAGCAGCCGGCGGTGAAGACAAGCAGAGCAAGGCAGATCTGGAATTTCCAGCAAAGGGGAAAGATTTCTGGGTTCCAAATCAGGTTCTTGGACAAGAAAGAAGGAGAAATTCCAAGCTTTCTCACCAATTTTTCAAAGCTGGTGCCGGCGGCTTGGAGGGGGGATTTCGGGAGCTGTAGCGAGAAGAAGAAGAAGAGCAGAATCGGGCTGGAGAAAAAGAGGAAAAAGGAGAAAAGAAATAAGCCATCCTTATCCAATTTCTACTCTTTTAAGCCCCTCAACTTTGGATATTTTGGCTCTTAAGCCCAAAACAATATTTTTCCACAATTTAACCCCTAACTCACTTATTTATTCTAGAAATTTTTGGGGTATTACAGAGTAATAAAAAGATTATTAAATATAGAGAAAATGAGGGGAAAGGTAGAGTAGATAGATAAATATAATAATAATAAAATGTGAGAGAATAAACTAAGAGATGGAATTTCAAGAAAATTAATATATGATGAAGTATAAGTGAAAAGGTATCATGGAGAAAAAAATGGTATAAAAATAGATATATTTTGCTAGATAAAGATTTAAAGAATAGATTACGAAAGAATAACAAAAAAGAGAGAATACTGAGAGAGAATAAAAATAAATATGTTTTGAGTATAAAGAGGGAAAATAGCGAAAATAATGTAGGCTCTTTATCTTATGTTGGTAAAAAATTATAACTTTTTGGATATGTGTTTATATAGGGGAAATTGCTGTGCAAGCCGACCTCTATAAATTTTTGCAAGGTCATTCTAAATTCCAACACACTCCCCTTCTTCTTCTTCGGTCCAGCCTTAAACACTCCTGTTAATCAAGCCTTTCTCTCCTCTTTTCCCACAATCTCCTTTCTCCTCCATCTATATCTCATTAGATCCAGTACACATCTTGATTTCCCTTTTTGCTACCTTACAACAATCTCTTGTTTTTCTCACTTTAAGTTGTGAAGCCGTCACTTAATCCATCACTATTATGAGCTTATTGATGTGTCATCACTCCAATTTCAAGTTTGGAGGATTTTGTTGAGTTATGACTCTCATTGTCAAAAATTAGTATGAGTTTTCTAGATTCTCTAGCTTCTCTGTTTTTTTATTTCCTTTTCTTTTCATGTGTTTTTGTCCAATTGTGTCTTGTCATTTTCTTATGTTGGATAATTGTATCTTTTAATTTCATAGTACACAATTATTTAGAAAAAGCAATGCATTATTGCTAAAAGTGTTGGTATATTCTATCCCTTATTTTTGAAATTTCTTTGATTTAAAGGCTCAAGATGAATTATTCTCTAGTTTCAAAACAAATACAGCTTGATATTAATCTTCCACAATCAATAAAAGAGAAATTGATAGCAACAATTGTTTAATTTTACAAGTAGTGAATGGTTTTGAGGGATTAGAAGAAATTTTTGTTGATAATGTTATGGAAAATGGAACAGAAATTGAAGTATTGGGTAAAAATGATATTAATGACAATATACCTTTTAAAGGAATGTAGTTTCCTTCTGTTGATATGGCTCGTGAATTTTATAATGAATATACAAGAGAATTTGATTTGGCATTTGCTCGAAGTCATCAAAGAGGTCAATCCCAAATGGACCTACTATTTGAAAATATTTTGTTTACCACAAGGTAGGAAAAAAGAAAGATTATAAGCCTACAAAAAAAGCAACATGTGATCGTCTAGATAAAGTAAATTGTCTAGCTCGAATGTCTATTATCTTTAAAAATGGAGTTTGGATCCTATGCTAATTCATTGGTGAGAACAATCATGAAATGTTTACCTTTCCAAGTAAGAAAACTATGGTCTCATAAGAAAGAGCAGTTGTTTATGGATACAATGGAGTCAATGGATCAATATAAGTTAGCTAGTTGTAAGCTTTCAAGAATTGCACTACTCTTAAATGTCTCAGGTGATGCCACCTCAAATATCTATGTAACAGTTTCTAGAGTTGACTAGTTTAGATGAAAATTTCTATCATGCCATTAAGGTTGATAAAGATGGTGTATGAAGAAGCATATTTTGGGTGGATGGGAGATCAAGAGAAATGTATCAACATTTTGGTGATGTCATGGTTTTATGTGTGACATGCCAGACCAATCACTTTCTTTTACCATTTGCACCATTCACCGATGTCAACCATCATGGATAATCAACATTGTTTGGATATGCCCTTTTATCAAATGAGAATTTGTGTGGTTGTTTTAATGGTGGTGATTATGCATGGGAGGTAAATCACCAAGTGCAATTATCACTGACTAAGACCCAACTATCACTAAGCAATTAAAAGGTCTTTCCAAATACACATCATAGGTTTTGTGGTTAGCACATCTCTCTCCACAAGGATGAGCACCATCGTTCATTAAGATCATTATAGAATCTTGAATTTAATGAACAATATTATAAGTGGGTGAGAAAAAGTAAAACTATTGAAGAAATTGAGAGTGCATGGAAAGAGTTGAAGGAGAAATACAAAAAAGAGTTTATGGAGCCATTAATAAATAAACAGCACAAAGAAAAGAATTCTTAGAAATGTTTGGAAAACATGTATGATCAATGGTATAGTTACGTTGATGTGTTTTTAAGGGACACATTTTTGGTGGAATGAGATCAAGTCAATGGGGTGAGAGCATTAATTCATTTTTTGATGGATATGTGAACTCCAAAACCCCATTATCCAAGTTTGTTGGCCAATATGCTAGAGTTCTAAAATTTAGCCAACGATAAAATTCAAAAGGTCATGGTTGTGGACGTGGTAAAAGAAGGTATGACAAACGAAATGTTGAATGTTGCCATTATAAAAAACATGGCCACTATTTAAAGGAGTGCATATATAAGGATAAAATGTAAAAGTCTCAAGGAGATGATGATGATGTTGATGGTGGCCATGCTCTCCTAATTGTAACTAATACTCGTGAAACAGAAAACTACCACACATGGTTCCTTGACACTAGATGTACCAAATACATGAGTGGAAAAAGGGAGTTATTTACTAATCTTGATGAGTTAATTCTCACCAAAGTCAAATTTGTTCATGATAGAACTATATGAGTGAAGAGAAAAAGATGATTTTTTTATCAACTTAAAGAATGGAGATCACAAGTACATATCTAATATGTTTTATATTCCAGGCATGAAGAGTAATTTGCTTGGTGTGGGTAAGTTGCTTATGTTATGAGCTTGCATGACCATCAATTCTCCATTTTGGATAAGAAAGGTACACTCATTTTTAATGCCACATTAACAAAAATCGTATTTTTCAAGTTTATATTTCTAATGGTGTTTATAATTGTCTCAATGCAATTATAAAAGATAAGTCTTGATTGTAGAATTTGTGGTTTAGACGTCTAAATTTTTACAACCTAAAATTTCTTGCTCAAGAAAAGATTGTGAAAGACTTGCCTAGCATACATAATCCTGACCAATTGTATAAAGCATGCACCCTTGGGAAGCATCGTAGAATGCCTTTTGCAATAGAATAACAACAATGTGAGCTTGTATTTAAAAAGAATTATAAATTAATAAAATTAATTAAGTAAATAAAATAACAACAATGTGCAACAGAATAGCAACAATGTGCAACTCAAACCACTTGAGCTTGTCCATTATGACGTGTCTGGCTTAATGAATACAGTGTCAAATGGCAATAATAAGTACTTCCTAATCTTTAGTAATGATTTTAATCGCAATATCTAGGTCTATCTTTTGCAAAGAAAATTTGAAAGTTTTTTTTATTACTTTTAGAAATTTAAAGTGCACGTTGAAAAGTAAAGTAGTTATCTTGTTCAGGTGCTATGAATCAATTATGGAGGTAAGTATACTTCCTATGAATTTAATATATATTGTGAAGAACAAGTATGAAGTGACTTTTCCCTAAACTTTACAACACAACGAAGTTGTTAAACAATGGAATGGAACCATAATAAGCATGACAAGGAGCCTGCTAAAGGTGAAAGGAATGCCCTATTCATTTTGAGGTGAAGCTATTTCATGTTCTATTGAACAAATCTCCAGCAAGAAGTGTCCAAAATATCACCCTTATAGAAGCGTGGAGGAGCTTCAAACCAAATGTGAAACATTTCAAGGTGTTTGAGTTTGTTGCTTATGCTCATGTTTTAGTGGAGACAAGGACAAAGCTAGATGACCTAGTAAAGAAAATTATCTTTTTTTATTACAAGCGTGGTATGCCCAAGTTGTCCAATCCTAAGACAAAGAAAGTGATTGTCAACTAAGATGTAACATTTGCCCAAAAAAAAAAAAACAGCTTGGAAATGGGATGCCGATACTCATAAAAGCCCACAAATTTGAGTTATTTCTATTCTTGAAAAAGAAGTTAAAGCTCTCACTATAAACGAAGAAGACTTTTGAAGCTCTGCTCAAGAAACCTTTTTGTCACAAGCTCCAACAGAATTTGGAAGGCTACAATGACAACACCAATAGCCAGTATGCTTGCAAGATTATGAGGTAACTGTTGATGATGAAGTTGATGCTAATGGAAAATTGGTGCACTTTGTTTTCCTTACAAATAATGAACCAGTGACATTTAAAGAGGTAATTTAATATTCTAAATGAGTGAATGCCATGAATTAGGAATCAAGGTAATTGAAAGGAACAATATGTAAGAATTCAATGATATTCCATAAGGTCACAAAGCAATTGACGTCAAATGTGTTTTCAAGACAAAATTGAAGTCAAATGGTGGGGCAGAAAGTTATAAAATAAGACTAGTGGCAAAGGGATTTAAGTAAAGGCTTGGCTATGACTATCAAAAAGTTTTTCTACTATTACCCTAATGGAGACCATCATACTTATAATTACCTTGACTGCACAAAATCATTGGAAAATCTATTAAATGGATGTGAAGTCAACCTTCGAATTCATGAAACAAGTGAAGATAAGGTGTAAAGATTGAAAAAAGTTGAAAAAAGCATTATACGACCTTAAACAAGTGCCACAAGCATGGAATAGGCATATTGATTCCTTCTTCCATTTGGTCAAT
>BPVZ01000033.1:325096-335135 GCA_020521535.1 Rubroshorea leprosula
CATGCTTTTATATGTAAAAGTTAACAATTTTGGCAATATATTATTACTGTGTCTTTATGTTGATGATATACTACTCATAGGCAATAATCTTGTAACGATGGAAGATTTCAAGTAATCCATGATGGATGAGTTCAAAATGATTGATCTTAGCCACATGTCATATTTTCTTAGCATTGAAGTAGTTTAAAGAGAGGATGGGATTTTTGTCCACCAAAAGTGGTATGCTACTGAAAGTTCTGCATGCAAGATTATAACGGACTGATAACTTTAGTAAAGGTTGGTACAAAATTGGCAAAAAAAGGAGAAAGGGGACCTATTGATTCAACTTGTTTCAAACAAATAGATAGGAGTTTAAGATATCTCACATGCACAAGGTTGGACATTTTTATGGTGGTGGCTTAATTAGTAGATTTTTGGAATCTCCTTGCCAATCTCATATGCAGGTTGCTAAGAGAATCTTGAGGCACGTAAAGGGCAATTTTAATTATGGTCTGTTTTATTCCTCAACAAACAATTGTACTTTTATTAGTTGCTCAGTTAGTGATTGCGTTGGAGATCTAAATGATCAAAAAAGTACTTCTAGATATTGTTTCAATTTTAGGGCTACAGCCTTCTCTTGGTCATCAAAAAAACAATTTATTGCTACATTATCAATTAGTGAAGTAGACTATGTTATTGTAGCATCAAGTGCATGTCATGCAATCTAGTTACACATTTTAGTGAACCGGATTTATGCTCCAATGAAGATTTTTGTTGTCATTGTCTTTTCAATAAACTTGGTAAAGAATCTTGTTACAATAACTTGCAATAATGATATAGTGGAGTGGGGTTGTGGAGATGTGCCATTACTTTTTACATGTCTAGCATTGAACAAGATTGTATTTATCAATAGTGAAAAGATAGTAGATATGCCAAAAACTCAATTGATGGATCTTTATTTTTGGCCAAACAACCGATGAATTAGAATAAGAAAATTTGAGTGCAAAATCAAAAAGAACTCACTCAAAAACATTGCAAACTTGTTTGGGATAAGAGAAGACAAAATATGTATATAACTAAATAGGATTATCAAAGTTGTGTAAGTTGGTTAAAACACTTTGGTCAACATTACTTGCAAAAAACAGAGTCGATGCATGAAGTGGAGTAATACACAGAACACAACCTAACTGCTGCAAGCACATCTGAAGACAGGATGCACTATTTTTCTAGCATTAGAGTCACCCATAGCCATAAAGATGATGCCAAGTGTCAAGTCGAACCATAACATGTGTAGAGGGTGCAGATTTGGTCTCAAAAGCACAAGAAGGAATGTGGCTCATCATCAAAATTTAAAATCTCTATAGTTAGCTACTAGTTAGAAAATAAACATAGAAACTACCTAAAGACTAAACAACGTTTGATTATCAAAAAACATGTTTGGAGGAGAAAGATCAACGATGCTCAATTGATGGATCAAACAACCAGCCATTCCTTGACCTGATTTTAGAATATGAAGATTTCTAAAAGCACAAGAAGTAAAATACCATTCTGAAGAGAGAAACCTCTAATTTTATATTTATAAGTACATTATCACTTAATCTAAATATAATTGCCTAAATTACAACATATTATAATAATGATGATTAATGAATAGTATGAAGAATTGTTAACACAAATATACTGTAACGAGTAGGGGATCAAGAAAGGGGAAGAGTGAGGGAAGCATGTTAACTAGTGTGATAATGTCTTATTGTTATTAGGAATTTATGTTTTATAAATCAAACTATATATTAAAAGTATAATATGCTATGTGAATTTATTCAAATACTATTAATGAATAATATAAGAAATAGTTTTATTAAGAGTATTTTAGTAAATTCATAGAGAGATTGCAATTTTAATGTACAGTCTATCCTATAAAACACTTTTTTTGTTATTATTATTTTGATTTTTAATTTTATAATCAGAAATAATTTTCAATTCTAATAGTTAGATCTATTAATAAGTAAGTGCAGTTTTTTAAATCAAATTTAAAGTTTTAGTTGTAGGGTTAGCACTCAAAAAATTATTTTTTTAAATGCACTAAATTAATATAATAATATATTTTTAAAATTATTTAAAAAAAATTAATTTTAAGGTGCACCAAAGTTTACTTCAAAACACTTTGACTATCTGAACTATGAAAAAAAAAAAAAAAAACACTTTTATCTCATCTCCGTGTCTGTAAACCGAATTGAGAGCTTCTTACCTTTTTTGTTGACCAAAGGAACCCTTACTTTTATTAGTAAAGTGAAATTACTGTTTAACCACCCAAATTGTTTGTGTATATCCTAATTCCAGTTTTTTTTTTCTTTTTTTTTTCTTTTTTTTTGAGATTCAATCAGATGATTTGTCACTTGTACTACGTGGGTTTTAATTGGTTTTAATTCTATTGTACAAATGGTGGGACCAAAAATGGCTAAATTTAATAAATGATTTTTTTAAAATAAAGAGTTTATTAACTATAAATTTTTTCATATCTTTTGCCTATAAACATTTTTATATCTAACTTATTTATTATCTTTCAAAAGTATATCAAATTAATCCACTTCTTAAAGTTCCGTCATTGGAGCTAACGGAAATCCTTTTTGATGCCTGTGCGGTGCAAAATAAGTTGCCATGTAGTTGCCAAACGGCCAACAACCAATGTTTTGAAGGGCAAAATTTTAATTCTTTACTTTTTTTGGGCATAAACTTTTTATTCATTTAAATTTCTTTTAAACTTAGTAGACCCCAAACATTTTAGTTTAGTTTGATGGGAAAAATCCCAAACAATTCAAAATTAAATTACGGAGTCTTTAAATTTATTAAAACATAAATTTATTAAATTTAATATGTTTATTCAAGTTATTTTTCAAATATAATTATTCAAATTTTAATTTCTAACGTTGAACTATTAAAAATTAAATTTTATTCTCTTGATCAACTTTAATTAAAAAAACTAGTGAAAGAAATAGTGCCTCTTCATTACCAACACCAACAAATAAACAACAACAATGATAAGAGAATGAGTCGAGGAAGATTATAAGCAGAAGAAGCAAACCTTTTTAAAGTGATCATTGGTTGGGTGAAGCTAGAAAGAACAAATTCTAGCAAGTTTTCCAGCAAGATCTAGTGAAGTGATCAAAAAATTGTGAAGTCCTTTAAGTTTTTGTTTTGGGTTAGACCTGAAAGAGAAGGAGAATCTGAATAGTGTTGGCTATACAACTTATTATGAATTGACATATCTTCCCTTTATTTTTTAATTTTTGTTATCCTGTCTTATACAATAATAAGTAACTCATTTCCATTCTTAAACTTACTTTACTTACATATCATATGATTCAAATTTAGTCTCTTACTTCCACAAAGGAAATTACCACTGAGTTTTATTGGCAATTAACACTTCCTTCTCCCTCTTTTAATTTCTTCTGAAACCCCAAATTTTGAGATTATGTATCTGTTATATATATATTTGAATTGCAATGAAACAAAATTTACTAACCTCTTGTCATTGTCGTTCCAGAATTAATGTAGTCTGAGTAGATCACCCAAAATCTTTTGTCTTGTGCTGCTACCATAATACAACAATAAAACTTCTGCAAGAAAATCAAAAGTTAACCAATACCAAGGCTTTTGGGGAAGATGATGATTGTATGACGTAGTTTTTGAGAGGGGGAAATTGGGTTGGTGTTTTAGGATTAAGCAGATGACATGATTAAGAAAAGAAGAAGACTTCTAGTCTATTGCCTTTAGAAAACTGGAAGTCAATGATCTAATGGAAAAACCACAAGTGTAGTTATAGGTTAAACAAGGGACCCATCTGTTAAATTGTTGACAACTTCCTTCCATTAAGGAAGTGCATCCTAAAAATCCCAAAAGTCTTTGTATGTGGTTTTTAGTTGAAGAAAATCTCTCCAATAATATCACCATTATCTTAATTATTTAATTAATTTAATTTAATTAGATTATCTGGTTTACTAATGTGGTGTAATACCCCAAAATTTCCTAGAGCATTAAAGTTGAGTTAGGGACCAAATTGTGAGGAAACGTTCTTATGGACCTAATAGTCAAATTTTTGAATTTTAAAGGGGTTAAATCTTTTTGGATAAGGCCGGCTGACTCATTTCTTTTGTTTTTTTTTCCTTTTTCTTTTTCTTTCTTTCTTTCCAGCCATTTTCGCGTCTACTCTGTTTTCTTTTCTCCCTCCAGCCGAACATCACCAGCCATTTCCAGCGCCTCCACCTGAAAAAATTGGTAAGAGAACTTGATGATTTTTGTTCTCCTCTTGCCCAAGAACAAGTCTAGGACTTAGAACTTCTCTCTCTTGCAGAAAAGCCGCCGGCTCTGCTCTGCTTCCTCCTCCCTCTGCCGCCGGCTGTTGCTGGGTAGAAGTTCCCATTTTTCTTGGTAACATCAGCCATGAATTCCACGCCATGAATTCCCTTTTTTCAGCCTTGATGTGTGTGGGTTCACCCTAATCTTTATTCCTTTCAATTGCTAGTGGTTCCCAAATTTCTCTCCAATTTTCCCGCCGGTTCTTCCCCTTAATCTGCAGCTCCAGCCTTGCTTGTTGAGGATTTTTGGTAAGTTAGCTTCTCTAATCTCCGAGAATTGGTTGATTAAGTGCTGATTTGTGAGTTTAAGTGGTTGTATGGGTGTTGGGTTGTCAAAAAACAATCTGCCGGAGGTGGGGGATGAGTTTTGGCAATTTGAAAATGGATTGGTTGATGATTTAAGTAGAAAATCCTTAATCTGGCTATTGTGTGTGTGTCCGAGAAAAAAGGAGGAAAATTCTGTGAATTGGCCATTTTTTTTTTTGTCAAGGCCGGTTCTCCCAAATTCTTGTCCATGGGTTTGAAAATTTTATATGTGTAATTGTATAATTGTATATACATAGATAAATACCCAATCCCAGTGAATGCTCAATTTTCAGATAGAAAATAAAAATAAAAATAAATAAAGAAATAAAGTTTCTTTATAGATATTAATTCGAACATATTGTGATTAGGTCCTTGATTGCCCCGTGATCCTAGCACTTGGATTAGGCCGTCTGTCCTGTACAATTAAGGTAAGTAAATTATGGTAATGCCCTTAAGTTTTTGAAGCATATTTTAATTGTTTTCTGAGATGGTGGCGAGGTTTAAATGGATTTATTTGCATTTGAGCATGATTAAAAAGAGAAGTTGAACTTTTATTATTTTCCTTATTTTCTAGAATTGAGCATGCCCACATGAGATTCTTCGGTTTATTTTTAAAAGTGAGAACGATCATGAATCGTGGTTTTCTGTAAATCTTGCTAGGTTTTGTCTCCGATGTGGTCATGTATTTAGTGACCCTGCTAGTGGGGGAGGTTTACAAACGCTAGCACATGTTGACATGTTAGTGATAGAACCGGTTCGCTCGTGATATCCTACTAGTGGGATTATACACTAGTAATCATGTGCCTGCCAGTGGGAGGTTTATAACACTGGCCATGACTAATAGAGAAGACTACTATGTGATTTTAGTTTGCATCAATGGTTTGCTATTGAAACGCTCTGTTTATGTTCAACCGATTATTTGGCATGCTTTAAATTTTGATTCCGGGCACCCATGTTTACTTACTGAGATATTTTTATCTCACGGTTTCCTTGTCCACCATTTTAGGTAGTGAGACCCGACGCGTGGGAAGCCCAGGGGAGTAACGAGCTAGACGGCTAGGCATTTTTGGATTCGGTTTTGTAGCTAGGCTGCTAGTCATCCATGCTTGACTTAGAAACTTTTGTGTACATAATTCCTTTAGTAATAGTAAGGATTGTATAGATGAAGTTATAACTCTGTGTACGTTTTGACCAGTAAATTTTTAGGAAAAAAAAGAAATTAGATATTATCTGAATCATCTGAATTAGTAATTATGAACTAAGTAAGTTTCGAGCCTTGTGCATTTGTGGGACCTTCTCACGAGTGCACGGCGTCTGCCACGTTCCCAGATTTGGGTTCGGGGCGTGACAGATTTTGTGGTATCAGAGCCTAGGTTTAATTAAGTGCCTGGGATTAGTTTAGAACTTGGCTAGCAATGAATTATTGGAACGTGGTGAGGCATGAGAGTGGGGTTGATTAAAGGCGCTTGTTTGATTCTTTCCTTAATGTGTGTTGGTTTCCTTTGTTTTGATATTTTTGTGTTGCTTGGTCCCGGAAGTGGAAACTCGCTTGGAAAATTTTCATTGGAACATTTGATTAATAGTCTATAAACCATCAACGGCCTAACGTGCTCGTCCTACTCAGCTTACTTGCCACATTTGTGGGAAGGTTGGGCACACCCGAGATCAATGCCACACTGTTACTGGGGCTTGCTTCAAATGTGGCAAGCAAGGACATCAGATTGCAAATTGTCCCCTATTAGACCCCAAGACTCAGGGCACTCAACCTACCTCTCCGCAGGGTTCTACCAGTCAAGGGGCGCAAAAACAGAGTACTGGGGTTCGGACAAGAGCCCAGCAGGCGAGAGTGCAAGTGATGACTCATAAGGAAGCTGCGGCCATCGACGTAATCACGGATACCTTGCCTGTTAACTCTGATTATGCGCATGTTTTATTTGATTCGGGTGCATCGCACTCTTTTATTGCTCGATCTTATGCTTTGAAACGAGCTTTGCCTGTTGATACCTCTGATTGTGAACTGCATGTGGACACCCCTTTAGGAGGGGTGATGACTACTAAAGAGATGTGTAGGACTGTAGATATTTATATTGATGGTAGACAGCTGAGTGCTAGTCTGTTTGTGTTAGATATCTCCGATTTTGATATCATTTTGGGGATGGATTGGCTGTCAAAACATTTTGCCTCTATAGACTGTCATCGGAAATGGGTAATTTTTAATATTCTTGGTGAGCCAGAATTTAGTTTCCAAGGCAGTGGTTCTTTTGCGCCACCCGTGTTAGTATCTGCCTTGCAGGCTCAGAAATATCTTGTGAATGGTTGCCAGGGTTTCCTAGTCTCCGTTACTGATGCTAGTAGTGTGACATCGAGACTAGAGGACATACCGGTGGTGCGTGAGTTTCCGGATGTGTTTCTGGAGGATGTCCCAGGTTTACCTCTGGATAGAGAGGTTGAATTTGCTATTGACCTTGTTCCTGGCACCGGACCCGTTTCCAAAGCACCATACCGTATGGCTCCTGCAGAACTGAAGGAGTTAAAAGTCCAACTGTAGGAACTCTTTGAGAAAGGGTTTATATGCCCTAGTGTGTCACCTTGGGGAGCTCCAGTGTTGTTTGTCAAGAAGAAGGATGGGAGCATGAGGCTATGCATTGATTACCGGGAATTGAATAAGGTGATTGTGAAGAATTGGTATCCCCTTCCTACAATTGATGACTTGTTTGACCAGCTCAAGGGTGCTCAGGTATTTTCTAAAATTGATCTTCGATATGGCTACCACCAGTTGAAGATTAAACCGGATGATGTGCCAAAGACTGCCTTCCGCACCCGTTATGGTCATTATGAATTCATAGTCATGCCATTTGGCTTGACAAATGCCCCTGCCAGATTTATGGATTTGATGAATCGGGTGTTTAGCAAGTACCTAGATCAGTTCGTGGTTGTCTTCATTGAGGACATTTTGATCTACTCTTCTAGCCGCACTCTTCATGAAAAGCACTTAAGAACAGTTCTCGAGACATTGAGAAGTGAGAGGCTGTTTGCTAAATTTAAGAAGTGTGAATTCTGGCTAGACAATGTTGCATTCCTAGGTCACGTGGTGACTAAGGATGGAATCTTTGTTGACCCCCAGAAGATTGAGGCCGTGGTTGATTGGAAAAGGCCGAATAGTGTTGCATAAATCCGTAGCTTTCTGGGATTGGCTGATTATTACCACCGATTTGTAGGGGATTTCTCTAGAACTGCTCTGCCAATGACTCGTCTTATCAGGAAGGACACCAAGTTTGAGTGGACTCCAGAGTGTGAGGAGAGCTTTTTGGCCTTGAAGGAGAAGTTGGTCACTGCTCCTGTACTTGCACTTCCAATTAATGGGGAAAGATTCACTATATATAGTGATGCCTCTAAAAAGGGTTTGGGATGTGTCTTGATGCAAAAAAGATAGGGTTACTGCATATGCTTCTCGGTAGTTAAAGCCTTATGAAGAAAATTACCCTACCCATGATCTGGAGTTGGCAGCTGTAGTATTTGCACTCAAGATCTGGAGGCATTATTTGTATGGTGAGACTTGTGAAATCTTCACTGATCACAAGAGCCTTAAGTATATTTTCACTCAAAAGGAGCTTAATATGAGGCAGAGGCGACGGCTTGAACTTTTAAAGGACTACGACTTGACCATTAGCTACCATCCGGGCAAGGCTAACAAGGTAGCAGATGCGTTGAGTAGGAAGTCCTCTGGCACTGCCTTTAGCATCCTTGCCACTCAGAAGGAGTTACTTGAGGATCTTGTGAAACTGGATGTGGAGTTGAGAATGGACAGCACTACGGCTTATCTAGCCGCTCTCAGTGCACAACCGGCATTAATAGATAGAATTAAACTTGCCCAGCAGAAAGATCCTTTCTTGCAGAGGATGAAGGAAAAAGTAAAAGCCGGGGAACCCTACATGTAAGAATTCAGAATTTCTGATGATGAGATTCTGTGGTTTGGTGACAGGCTGTGTGTACCAAAAGACCATGCTTTAAGGCGTGAGATTATAGGAGATGCCCATTATACTAGCTATACAATTCACCCAGGTAGCACCAAGATGTATCGCGATTTACGTAGTACATTTTGGTGGCGGAACATGAAGAAGGAGATAGCTAGATTTGTCTCACAGTGCCTGACTTGCCAAAAGGTCAAGGCTGAACATCAGAGAATTCCTGGAAAACTGCAGCCGTTACTTATTCCTCAGTGGAAGTGGGAAAACATCACCATGGACTTTGTGACTGGCTTACCACGAACCTTAAAGGGTAATGATTCCATTTGGGTCATCGTTGATCGATTGACCAAATCAGCTCACTTCCTCCATTGAAAAGCTTGCCAATATGTACATGGAGGAGATAGTCAAACTGTATGGAGTCCCTGTGTCTATTGTGTCAGATAGAGATACCAGCTTTTTATCTCATTTCTGGACAAGCTTGCAGCAGGCACTTGGTACTCAATTAAATTTCAGCACGGCCTTTCATCCTCAAACTGATGGGCAATATGAGAAAACTATTCAGATACTTGAGGACATGTTGAGGGCTTGTGTTCTAGATTGGAAAGGTTCATGGGATCAACACTTATCCATGGCTGAATTTGCATACAATAATAGCTATCAGTCCAGCATCCGCATGGCACCGTTTGAGGCTTTATATGGTCAAAGGTGTAGATCACCTGTTTGTTGGACGGAAGTGGGCGAAAGGAGCATTTTAGGCCCAGAATTGGTGCAACAATCCTCTGAGATTGTGAAGTTGATTAAGGAACGCCTTCGTGCTGCACAAAGCAGGCAGAAAAGCTATGCGGATAGAAGGAGACGAGACCTTGAGTTTGAAGTTGGTGACCATGTATTTTTTGAAGGTGTCACCCACTCGAGGTGTCCTCAGGTTCGGCATCCGGGGAAAATTGAGTCCGAGGTATATTGGACCATATCCCATCTTGGAAAGGATTGGCGAGGTAGCTTATAAATTGGAGTTGCTTGGAAAGTTAGCGAGTGTGCATAATGTGTTCCACGTGTCTTTACTTCGAAAGTATGTTCCCGACCCGAGTCACATCATTAATCCTGAACCAATTCAACTCCGGGAGGATCTTACTTATGACGAGCACCCAATCTGCATTTTAGATTTCAAGGAGAGGATAATGCGGAGAAGGACCATTCGTTTTGTTAAGGTCCTCTGGGATAACCATTCGGTTGAAAAAGCTACCTGGGAGTTGGAATCCAAGATGAGGTAGGAACATCCGCACCTCTTCCAAGATTGAGGTATGAGTTTAGGGGACTAAACTCCTTTTTAGGAGGGGTGGATGTAATACCCCAAAATTTCCTAGAGCATTAAAGTTGAGTTAGGGACCAAATTGTGAGGAAACGTTCTTATGGACCTAATAGTCAAATTTT
>BPVZ01000033.1:335235-357096 GCA_020521535.1 Rubroshorea leprosula
GGTGGCGAGGTTTAAATGGATTTATTTGCATTTGAGCATGATTAAAAAGAGAAGTTGAACTTTTATTATTTTCCTTATTTTCTAGAATTGAGCATCTCACGGTTTCCTTGTCCACCATTTTAGGTAGTGAGACCCGACACGTGGGAAGCCCAGGGGAGTGACGAGCTAGACGGCTAGGCATTTTTGGATTCGGTTTTGTAGCTAGGCCACTAGTCATCCATGCTTGACTTAGAAACTTTTGTGTACAGAACTCCTTTAATGATAGTAAGGATTGTATAGATGAAGTTATAACTCTGTGTACGTTTTGACGAGTAAATATTTAGGAAAAAAAAGAAATTAGATATTATCTGAATCATCTGAATTAGTAATTATGAACTCAGTAAGTTCCGAGCCTTGTGCATTTGTGGAACCCTCTCACGAGTGCACGGCGTCTGCCACGTTCCCAGATTTGGGTTCTGGGGCGTGACATGTGGTATGGCCACATTGAAGAGATAATTCTAGCATTCTTCCACTTGGACTTGGTCTCTATGACACATCTAAAATTTAAAATGGTGATACTCTATGTCACTACAAGTGGATGTATCTATAGTGACAGAAGTTTTCCGTTAGTATACACCCTTTTTCGTCAGTATAGACCCCCAAGAACTATTCCGACGGAAGAGCCTTCCGTCGTGCAAACCCCGTCACTATAGGGTATATACCGACGACTAATCCGTGGATATAGACCCTGGGATCTATTTCGATGGAAGATTTGTCCGTTGGTATAGACTCTGAAAAATTTTAAAAGATTTATCCTTTGGTATAGACCTTGACCTTTACAGATGGATGATTCCGTTGGTATAGACTTTAAAAAATTTTTAAAAATTTTACCATGGGTATAGACCTTTACCCTTATAGATGGATAATTCCATTGGTATAGATCTTTTTTTTTTTTTTTTTACAATTGGTAATTCACTTTTATTCTATAATTTTCTCTTGCACTTATTCTTTTGCTGTATTGATAAAAACCTAACTCATTTTATTCATATATTGAGAACAAATGGTACTCTAACCCATTTTACAATACACAAAAACCTCTATAAAATAAATTTCTCATCAAACAATACCATTCATTCACTACCCTTTTTATCCACTACAATATAATATGGAAATTCAAATAGGAGAATCCAACTGTAAACACAAAAAATAGTAACTATGTTAAACATACTTGACACTTATCAAAGTTCTTTAGCTCCTTCTCCAACTTTTCCATTGATACTGAAAGCCTCCCAAGTTCCCCAAGCTGATTTAAGAAGAATATTCATATAAAGATCTAAAGCTTGTGAAGAATTTAATGGAAAAACAATTATTGCAGGAGAGAACTTTATATAACTAATAATGATCAACAAACCTTAACCAAGCTGCTATAAATTGAAAAACCCATCCAACAAAAAAGGGATATCCACCCAAGTAGTTCATCACGTTCCTTGTTCTACAAAAAATAATAGTTTTTTTTTTTCCAATTAACATTTCTTACAGAATCCAACCACAAGTTATATAAAGTCAAATATTGATAAAGTAAACTTCATACCTTATAGATACTTGTTTTGCCGAGCCAAACAATTTGATTGAGAAATAAGAAAGTCAATAATAGTGCATTCTTTGACTGAAAGAAGAATTAATGAATTCATCACAAAAATAGAGTCAATTAAAAAACCAAAGGAGAACTATAGGAAAATGTTTCTCTATAGTACAATCATACCTTCCCCAGCAAAACAAGTGGAAAGGGAGTTCCTTGAGGAACTGGGCTAATAAGAGCATGTAAATCCTTGACAAACTACAAATTAACAACGTAAAGCATAAATCAAGCAAGATTCAAGATTTGTCAGAGTATAGATCAAAGAGCAGCATACCAGATTATAGATTGTTGTGAAAACCAGTGCTGCTGTTCCTGATGTGACACAAACATAGCTAAAAGTGGAGAGTTGTTTATTTAAAGGAATTGCTACAACAAGAAAAAGGAAAATTAGAGTAGATAAACATAAAAAAAGATCTTAGATAAAATCTTAGATAACAATGAACATAAGTTTTGACAGCTTCACTTTTCTCACCATGAGTGAAATGTAGAATGAGTCCTAAAACAATGAAAAAAAGTCCCATGATGCCCCAATCCTTCAATCTATTAGAATGACCCTGGAAGTGCAAATTTATCAAGGAAATGAAGCTTAAAGCTTGAAATGTTTACTTTGAACCAAGTAGCATAAAGTTAACCTTTAAGTATATAAGCACATGCCCAAAATGTGCTCCAATAATTGTGGAAAGAAGGGAAGATATTGAACTGCAATCAACACATATTCAGTCATTCATTATAATAACTGAATAAATATGAATCATTAGCATGGAGCTCTTGCTCCTCCAAGATGCATTTAAAGTCAAAAGGATGTAGAAAAAAACCTTAGGATCCCTTCTGGTTCAAAGGGGGCATGACACCATGATGGAGCATCTTTTCTTAATGGACCCTCGTATGGGGAATTCTCAATGCAGGCTTGCAGCACATCAAAGAAGATTAAAGGTTTCATATTGCTTACTTACAAATGCAGATGAGCTATAGATAGAATCACTACAAAACACACCTTAGATCTTCTCCATGCATGATGTTGGTACATCTGATTGATTCGTAGCACTGATCTGTTTATTAGTCCCACTGCATTACAAGAAGGATTGAGTTTTCCTCTCACTCTGCAGGTTACCTAAACGTGGTTACAAAATTAGAGAGATCAATAGGTTATCTATTATAGCATAATACCTTTGAAGACCACAATTGCAGAGAAGAATGAAATAATCACTAAATAATGTTAAATCTCACAAAAGACTGTTTCTTATTTTTATCATTACAACTATCACTGAACTGCTAAACAGTTTATAATGTTTTTATATGTTTAATAACCATAACCCTGATGGTCCAAAGCTTTAATATCAAACAGATATATATAAAAACAAAGCACTGTCTATCATAGAAGGAGAATTTAAAGGATCTGTAGCATAATTTAAGGGCAAAGAGAGCTTACAGAGAAAACCTTCCCATAATCAGCATTATCCTTGTTAGGGATAGTGAAATGCCAATCAGGAACATATATTCCATACATAAAAGCAGAGTAAACAATAAGTGAAAATACACCCATTGCCCTGCAAATTGAGATACAAAAGGTTATTAATAAACATTATACTTATAGGATGCAATTTTGAGTCTAAGACCAAGAAAAAGCCTATATGCACTGACCAATGCCGACAGTGACACTTGAATATAGAGAAGTGGCCATGTGAAAGAACCTTGCTTGCTCAATCTTTTAGAAAGATCTCCAAAATAGCCACCAACAAGTATGAGAAAGCTATTCTCTGCCAAGAGTAAATTGATCATTACTACATAGATTAAGCCTTAAAAAAAAAAAAAGAACTAAATCATGCCATAAACACAAACAAAAAATAAATAAACTTTCCTACAAAATTCCACCGAATCTTAGCATTTTCATATCAACCCCATAAGTTAGTAATTTGTCAAGAGCATGAGAAAAGCCCCCTTCACAACATAACTATGAAAAGTTAGGAGATTGATTCCAAAAATAGTTAATTTTAATACATTTCATTGTGAAATTTCTAATATTGGTGAGAAAGAAAATGAAAGTAACCTTGTAACAAATGGCCCAACAAGAAGAGCTTCAGAGTCCTAAAAATCACCTTCCTAAAAGCTTTGCGTCGTCTTGATACCCTCTACATGAAAAATTAACCATAATAATGGCAATAAAAAATTAAAAAATTAACCTAAAACTCCATCTAAAGCAGAACCATAATTGAATAATGACAAATTTTCCTATTATATATCATTTTCAGAAGGAAAATAAAACTTGGTAATGGGTATACTAATTAACTCTTCTTTCTACTTTTCATTTCATTTTTGTCACAAAGAAAACAACCTTAAGAGCACGTGGAATAAGCATGCTGACGATGAGGAGGAATTACAAGGGTAAGCAAAAAGAGAATAAAAAATCATACCTAAAAACTTGCCCAAGGAAACAAAGATTTCAGCAACAGAATGACAAATTCTCTTCATCGCCGACACCTCCCAAGGAGCCAGAACTCATGAACCTCTTTCTCCTCTCCCTGTCAGCTTCCTCTCGAAATCCCCCTTTTCTCACTATTAACAACCTATTTATAAGGGGTAAGAGGATGCTCTAAACTTATGTCTGATCCTACCCTCACAACCCTCCAATTTGCCTTCTTTGACCTCCATCGTCGGGTTGCACAAGCCAAAATTGACCTCCAACCATGGCTTTTTTCTGTGGGTAAAGGAAAGTACAGGGAGCGGGATCAAACAAGAGCTTTGAGTCTTCTTATGGTGGCCTTTCAACAGCCAAACATCTAATTAAAATTTGGGTTTCTGAGTTTGAATGGGTTCGAATGAATTTTGGAGATTTGGGGAAGAAAGCTCGGAAATTAAAGAGGGAAAATGGGAAATCCATGAAGGGAAGTAAAAATGAAGCTAGCGGCAAAGGAAAATAAAGTGTTTAAGAAATAGGGAAATATACAGACGGAATAGTAATCCGTCTGTATAGATACATTTATATAAGGCAAAACCCTCAAATCCACCCTTAAAAAATATCGATAAGGACACATCCACCCCTAAAAAAAAAAACAGGGACAAACTGCTCTTCCAAATCATAAATCAATACAAATCACCCCTTTTTCAATGAAAAATGTCAGAATTTCGTTTGCCACGTCAACATTTTTTAACAGAAAATGTTGAAAAAGAGGTGATTTGTATTGATTTATGATTTGGAGGGGCAATTTGTCCCTACTTTTTTTTGAGGGGTGGATGTGTCCCTATCGATATTTTTTGAGGGTGGATTTGAGGGTTCTGCCCTTATATAAATGGATAATGATTATCGTCGGAATAGATATACTTTATACAGACGGATAAATATAAACTGTTTGTATAAACCAACTCTATACAAACAGATATATTTTTCTGTTGGTATAGATTGATGTATAGTGACTACTTAAGTTTTCTGTTGGTATATATGGGTCTATACAGACGGACTTCCATCCATTGGTACAGAGTTCCGTTAGTATAGGTCATTTTGTTTGTAGTGTGTAAATAATACAACTTGAAAATTTTCAAAACATGTATCTTGGTGAAGACATTCATAAATAGAGTACTTCTTTTTAAGCATTACAATGTAAGAAACCTTTCACATAAAACATTTACTTTATAAATCAACAAAAAAAAAAATCAAGGGTCCTTATTTCAACATAAACGTTAAGTTCACAAACATGAAAGTATTGAAACTTGAATTCTAAGAACATAAAAAATTACATAAGTTGAAGATTAAAATGAATCACAAATTCCCATTTAACTTACATAATCTTGAAATTGTTTTGCTGATAAATCTTTGGTCATGGGATCAGCTATCATCAGTTTGGTATTAATATGTTGGATATCCACCTGTTGATTTTTGACATTTTCTTGAACTTTAAAATATTTTATATTTATGGTTCTACTGCAACTACCACTTTTCTCATTCATAGAAAAGTAAATTGTAGCCAAGTTTTCACAAATATTATCAGTGGCCCTGCTAATGAATTGATAACCTTTAATTCAAAAATGAAATTCCTTAATCATATTGCTTGTGAAGTAGCCTCCAAACACGCAATAAACTCAACTTTCATGGTTGATGTAGAAATGCATGTTTGCTTAACACTTTTCCAAGGTATAGCTCCTTCTATGAGGAAAATGTATCTTCAAGTAGACCTTCTTGTATCTAAACATCCTTCTAAATTCAAGTTTGAATAACCAATCACTTCAAGATTATCAATATTTATAGGTAAGCATGTGATTCTTGGTTCCTTGTAGATATTGCAAGACCTTCTTGATAGCTTTCCAATGCTCCATTCTTACATTGCTTTGATATCTAGCACAAACTTTTGCATGCATCAAGCTTCCCCACTACAAATGGAATGTTTTTCATCTTTTCCTTTTGCAACTCTTTTGTGGACAATGAAGGTTACTGAACTTGTCCCCTTTCAAACTAGGTGCCTCTATTGTCATGCCCCATAACCTAAATCCTGGGGCGAAATAGACGCCATACACTTGTGAGAGAATCCCACAAATGTACAAGGCTCGAAACTTGCTAAATTCATTACTAACAGTTCACGTAAACTTAGATCAATATTTTAAAATAAAATCTAGCTTATAAAGAATAATCCACAACTCAAAATCTACATCTAAAATACAATGGCTAGCCTTCTAGCTCGTCACTTCCCTTGGTTTCCCACATCTCGGTCACACTACCTAAAATAGTGGATAAGGAAAACTATGTGAGATAACTCAGCAAGTAAAAATATGGATAAACCTTAATTAAAATTTATAGTATGCCAACAAGTGTAATCAAGTATCAAGAAAAATGGGTATAAGTACGAAAATGAAATAGACGTCTTTTCTATAGGTCATGGCCAGCGTTTATAAACCTCCCATTGGCGGGCACAAGATCTACTAGTGTATAATCCCATTGGTAGGATAACATGTATAACAAGAATGAACCGGTTCCATAAGTAACATGTCGACATGTGTTAGCGTTTATAAACCTCCCACTAGCGAGCACAATAAAACATGACCATCTTAGAGATAAAACTAGATAGGATTTAACAAGAAAACCATAATTTACAAAGAATTTCCAAATCATCAGGGCAGTCGAGTAAACTCCAAATAGGCATGCTCAACTCAACAAAAATGATAATAATTTCATTTCAAACCAATCATGCTTGTGTTTGTGTAAAACGAGTTTAGTTCCACCACCATTTCAAAAACCATAAGAAATATGCTTTCAAAAACCTTTACCTCAAATCCAAAGGCATTACCATACTTTTACTTACCTCGCCTTGTAGGTATATGACAAGCAAGGAATTCAATAAGCCAAGGTGCTTGAGGTGATTTAGAACCTAAACCACATCAAAGAACAAACAAGATTACAAAATACCTCATTTAACTAAATTAATTTGTAATTCCAATATCAAGTTTCTTAATCGAAGAAACAACTTCTCCTTACACAGCTCGATCACCTCTACCCTTTTAAAATAGCTCCAAAAGAACCTACATTTGGTGGTTTTACAAGTTAGATTTACAGGACAAAATAAAGCGGAAAAGTATGAGAAACCAAACTCAAATCTACCCCAAAATATCAGCACAAAAGCTAGGCAATAAGGTGGGGATTTTTTTGCTATTTAAAACAATCCCAAAATGCTTGGAAAAAGCCCTAAACAACAGAAATTTTCTAGGCAAAACAACAAGGATTTATGGGCAAATAGCAGCAGCAAAACAATGTTAAAACAAGCCAAAACTAAGTTTAGGCCAAGAGATGTGCCTTCCCAATTCTTTTAGGATTGCCCCCTTTGATTCCAAGGAAGATTCTTTGATTGGATCCTTTGCTTGAATAAGATAAATCTCAAATGGATCCTCATAAGTGTTTTCTTGCAAAATCTCATCAACTATATCAATAACAAAATAATTATTAAAATCAGATTTGGTTAGTGGAGATTTCCCATTAAACACTTTAAATGACACTTGAACTTTTTCCTCTTCTTCCTTAGGGACATCCTCTTGTGTAGTTTCTATAGGTATCCTTTCCACTTCTCCAAGTTGTCCTTCAATCTCCAAGGATAAAGTGTTTACCTATTCTTCTTGATTTGTCATTGTTGCACTAGGAAACTCACCTTGTATTTCTTCAGCAACTAAGTTAAGTAAATAACTTGATTGAACTTCCAAATTTTTATCCCAACATGTCTCCTCTTCTTGAGCTCAAAAGCTTGATTGTGGCTCCAGTATATCTTCATTATCCTATGAGGAGTTTGGATAATTTATCCAATCAAAGTTGTATGTGTTGGGATAAGAATTACACTACTGGCTATAAAAATCACAAAAAAAATTTTGCATTTTTGTTAGATAGTTCAAAATAGCAATCAGAACTAAAATGCTTTAATTCACACCATTGACAAGTAATATTAACTTGTTCTATTATAGCCTTTTTTAATTCAAACTTTTCAATGACCACGTGAAATTGTTCAAGTTCATCATTGTCAATTTCTGCTTTTCAATTGATAGTTATTACTTCAACTTGTGCCCTTAACTCTGGAGCCAGACATTGATAATTCATATTAGTGTCTATGACAACTTGATCCATAGTTAAACCTATAAAAATAAAAACAAAAGAAACGAAAAAAATCAAAGAAATAAAATAAAAGAAAATGTTCAAACTAAATCTAAAATTAATCAACTTCGATATTAATTAAATCAACAATCCTTGGCAATGGTGCCAAAAACTTGATATGCTAAAATCATTCTAATAAGTGTACTAGTCACTTCAAGTAATACAATGATAAGTAGAGTGTTGAACCCACAAGGATTGTGATTAATTAAGTATCAAATAATTAATCTAAATTTATTTGAACAATTGAAAAAGAATAGACTTTAATTTCAAATAATAAAAAGAACATAACAATCTTCACCATAACTAAACAATATAGATTTTAGATTATTATACTTCAAGATGTTACTACTCATGTGACAATGAGATTTCCTATTCTATTCAATATACTTTCTTAAGTTATACCAAACCTATCTTCACGTATTAACCCACAATATCTCTATATGAATTTAAATAAATAAAGATGCATTAGGTTCTGTGAAATTTTCTAGTTTATGTAGAAAATTAAGTCCACTTACCACTAATGTTGCACAAACCATGTTGGTCCATTTTTGCCTTTAGTTCAATTCATGGTATATATTATTAGAAACTATTGCAAAAAATCTTCTCTTGGTCTCAAATATGCTCTCCAAATTAGTTTTAATGGTGATCAAGCATAAAAAGCATTAAAAATAATAATATAAACTTATCAAGAAATAGTAATCTCAAAAATATAAAAATCATAAAAATTTATATTGAATTGATTAGGCTACATTATAACCCTAGTTGGCTAAATTAATTCATAATAAAAATAATAAAACCTGAAATTATAGTTATAAACATTCAACTATCAAATAATAGATAAAAAGAATCTAAGAAAAAATATAACTCAATTTGAAGAGATTGAAATTCTTTTGATTTTCTATTATTGATGTATTCTCTATATCTTGATTTCTAAGAGTGCCAAAAAAAGGGCTGTCACCAGCCTCTAAAGCTCTCCCTTTAATTTTGAACTTGAATGAGTATTTATAGGATTTTAGAAAACCTAATTGAAATAGAAGTGAGACCCACACCAAAATAATGAGATAGGCATGGATTTTTTGAAAATCACATAAGGGATCGACACCTTTTGTTAAGTGCATACGTGTTGGGAAATTGCTTTCTAAGCAATTTCTGTTAATGGTAAAATGATAGTTTTGGTCCTTAACTTCTGAACTCTACACTACTTAATTTTTAACTTTCTGATCTCTGCAATTTGCTTCTAAGAATTATGATTTTTTCCAATTAAGTCATTTCTTACACAAAGAGATGAAAGTTATATAAAATCAAATAAAATCTCATAAAACTAATTAAAATATCAATAATATCAAGGCAAAAATTTCACATTAATTTTTGTATAAATTTAGCTCATCAATTTTCTTAAGTTTTTATTGAATCTTTTGGAAATTTGCATTTTGATAGAAGTTTGGCATAATTTTCTTTTGCTAGAAATGAAATATGCTAAAAACAACCCTAAAATCCCAATTATTGAACTTAAGTTTGATTTTCTTTCACCCATTTGGGCCATTGGATCATGTTTCTGGGTTGGGTCGACTTGAGACAATAAGTCTATGAACTAAAAAAAAAAAAAAACCTAAAAAAAAGGGGTAAAAGATAAAAAAAAAGGGTAAAAAATAGATATATAAATCAAATGATTATGATAATCATGATCAATTAATATAAATGGTCTATTTTCTTAATTAAAATCAAAATTATCTTTTAGTGAATTTTAATTTCACCCAAACTTTTTTGTAATTAAGCAATTTGGCTCACTAGTTTGAAATCTTTTCAAATTAGTCCTCCATATTTTGAATTTAATCAAATCAGTTCTTCCACTTTTAATTTTGTTGCAATTGTGCATTCATGTTCTTGATTTTGTTTCAATTTAGTCCAAATATTTTCAAACTTTGCAGTTTCATCCATTCACTTTTAAAGTTAACTTAATCAAAAAAAAAAAAAAAAGGAAACAAAAATTAAAAAAGGGTTGAATAAATTCTCAAATGTTAAAGTATGCAACCGTGTTTTACATGGAGAATTGTGAGGTGCACGCATGCTCTTTCTTAGTCCTAATCATACCCCTCGAAGCTCGATCTCTATGCAAACCATGCTTTAGGTGACTTATCCCACCTTGTAATTTAGACGAGTGGCAATTCCATTCTTTTCCCCCTTTTTTTTCACACTTAATTTTTCATTAATCTTCTTTCATATAAATTTTTGAAAATTTTAAGTGGTCGTCAACAATTACTACTTGTGGCTACATCAATTTTATTCCTTTCTTCATCAAAAAAATAATTTTTAAGTACAACTCTCACTAAGTTCAAGATTTTCAAGAAACTTTGCATTTCTAGCTTCGATAATTCTTGATGGGTGAGATGGACAATAGAATCTATATCCTTGGGAGTTACTACATAGCCAATAAAATTACCACTAATTATTCTAGGGTCAAGTTTCTTCATTTGAGGCTTATAAATCCTCACTTATGTTGTATAACCCCAAACTTGCATATGATTTAAACTTAGCTTCCATCCTTTCCATAACTTATAAGGAGTTTTTGAAATTGCTTTTGATGGAACTCAATTTAAAATATACACTACAGTCTTTAAGGCTTCACTCTAAAGAGATAAAGGCATATTAATGTGACTAATCATGCTTCTTACCATATCTATACGTGTCTTGTTCGTTCTTTCTACAACCCCATTTTGTTGAGGTGTTTCGGGCATTGTATGTTGAGTAACAATACCTTCTTTTGCTTTGATCTTCCTCTGCTTTATATGTTTTAAATGTATCCAACACTTTAGCTTTGTCATATAAAAGGTAGAAGTACATAAACCTTGTGTAGTCGTCTATAAATGTTATAAACTATTTTTGATCATTAAAATAAGGAGTAGAAAATTATCCATAAATATTTATGGGTATGATCTCTAAAACTTTTGTTTCTCTTTTGGCACCTTTATGGGACTTGTTGGTATGTTTACCTTTAATGCAATTCAAACAAGTCCCAAAATCAATGAAATCAAGAGTATTTAAAACCCCATCATTTACTAATCTTTTAATCCCTTGAATGGAGATGTGACCTAATCTTCTATGTCATAGGTTAAAAAATTTCTCATTGATAATAATTTGCTTAGTGCCAACACTTTTATCATGCTTTATCATCCAAAGTAAAATAACTTTGCTCATGTGTGGAAGCCAAATCAAATTTGAATAAACCATTTATTAAACTTCCAAAACGACAACATTTTTATTACAAACAACTTTAGATAAACAATATTCAAGAATAGAGCTAAAACCATTATTTAAAAATCTAGAAACTAGAACCAAATTCTTAGAAAAAGATGAAACATAAAAGGTGTCTTCCAAATTTAAAACAAAGCCATTATTTAAGATGAGTCTAAAAGTTCACACACCTTTAACTTGTGAATGCATTAATTGCCTAAATAAATGCCTTGTTCACTTTCCTTTGGCTTCCTTAGGTTCAGAAAGCCTTACATAGTATTAGCAATGTGAATTGTAGATCAATAATCAATCCACCTAGTGTTATAAGGGCCATCAATAAGAGAACATTCATGACACAATAAAGAGAATAATGTATCTTTCTTTTTCAACCAATTTTTTGTAGTTGGCATAGTCCTTCTTCATGTGCCCTTTCTTCTTATAGAAGAAGCAAGTATCCTCATCAAAATGAAGCTTTAATGGCCATTTCCAATCTTCTTCTTTCCCTTGTAAGTATTGTTTAACCTTTTCTCACCTCCCTTTGAAGTTTCACCCTTTGATTGAGTCACAAGATGAGCAACCTCATGCTTTTCATCAAGTTTTTGATGCTTTAATCTTTCTTAATTGTGATATCCCAAATTTTTGGGAATTTTATCATTTAAATTAGGGAGTCATTTTGGGGAAAATATTGTTTTGGGGCCTAATAGTGAATATTTCTAAACTTGAAGGACTTAAAAGAGGAAGGAAATTAGGATAAGGATGGCTGAATTTTTTCTTTCTTTCTTCTTCCTTATCCACGCGTCTTGCTCTTCTTCTTCTCCCCTGCAGCTGGCAAAGAACCCCAACCACCGACTGCACCTCCCCTTGAAAAAAAAAAAAAAAACTGGTAAAAGCTTGGGGATTTCTCCTTATTTTCTTGTTCTAGAACGCATATAGAACCCAGAAATCTCCCCCGCCCCCTCTGTAGAATTTCGGATCTGCTCTACTTTGTTTCTCCTGTCCATCTACTGCTCTTGGTGTGGGTGTGATTTTTCTGGTTCTGGTAAGGGGAAACAGCCATTAAATTCATCTTTTCTCCCTTAATTTGGCTTGGGTTACTCTAATTTTGTTATGGATTCTTGAATTTGGTAGTTGCCGTGAGTTCCTCCATTTCTTTTTCCCCGTTGGCTTCCTTCATGGCCGGACCCAGTGCTACTTGCCGGAAGGTTTTGGGTATGTGGCAACCCCTTGAATTCAACTTTTACCCATTTAATTGCTAAAATTATCCATGTGATTGTTGCCCCTGTACTGTTCAATTTCTATCGAAATATAGAAGAAATTAGTAGTGCTTCAAGTTGTGTTTTTAGTTTAATTCATGTAGAAATCTCTTGATTTAGCTGCTGTGAGGTTCATATGGAAAAATCTCGTGAATTAGCCATTGTTTTGCCAAATTCTAGAAGTTGTAGTGACTGTTCACTGCATGATTACTGTTCACGGCACTGTTCACATATTACTATTCACGCTCTAATGGCCAATGATAGGAAGGTTTAAATGTTTAGTTTCTAATAAGAATGAAATTAGAGGTGCCCGGTCATGTGAAGGTTAATATAAATAGTATCTTGATTAGGGGGTGATCCTAATGAAGTTTTCACTTTGAATTTGTGGTAGTACGGTATTAATTCTGGGGTATTTTGATTAGGTTCTTGAGTGTTCTATCACCCAAACACTTGGCTTGAGTTTCCGGTATTACGGATTTGAGGTAAGTAAATTATGGTAATGCCCTTCGATTTCAAAGCATATTTTAAATTGTTTTTGAGATGGTGGCAAGGTTTAAATTGATTTTATTAGCACCGAGCATGATTGGTTTGAAATGAAATTGTTTTCATTTGCATTGACTAGAGCATGCCTACTTGGAATTGACTGAACTGCCCCTAATGAATTGAGAATTTCGTAAATTTTGATTTTTCTGTTAAATCCATGCTCACATGGAAATTTTTCGATTATTTCTGGAATTTGAGATTTATTGTGAATTATGGATTTTTCTATAAATCCTACATGGTTTTTTCTCTGATATGGTCATGATTACTAATTATTGACGCCTACTAATGGGAGTTTGCAAATGCTAGCACATGTCGACATGTTTATTGATATGACCGGTTCATTCTGTAATCCTACCAATGGGATAATACATTGGTAATTACTGACGCCTGCCAATGGGCGAATACATTGGTAATTACTGACGCCAGCCAGTGGGAGTTTGTTAAACACTGGTAATTACTGATGCCTGCCAGTAGGAGTTGTTAAACACTGGTTATTACTGACGTTTGCCAGTGGGAGTTTGTTAAACACTAGCTATGACTTATAGATGAGATTAGTACTGAATTTTATTCTGCATTAACGGTTTGTCATTGAACGCTTTGTTATTGAACTAAATCTAATTCTGTATTAACGGTTTATCATTAAATGTTTTGTTATGTTAAACTGTTTATCAGGCATGCTAAAATTTTACTCACGGGCTATCCATATTTACTTACTGAGTTATCTCATAGTTTTTCCTTGTCCATCATTTCAGGAAGCGAAGTCAAGGACGGGGAAAAACGAGGGGAGTGACAAGTTAGAAGGTTAGCCATCTTGTAAATTGAACATGGATTTTAGATATAAATCATGATCTTGTAAGCTAGACTTTATTTGGAGATTTTATGATATCAAAGCAAATTTTAAATTTTTATCTTCTGATTTTGTGGTATCAGAGTATGGTATGATAAGTTTCGAGCCTTGTGCATTCGTGGTACCTGTTTCACGAGTGCACGGCGTCTGCCACGTCCCCAGATTTGGGTTATGGGGCGTGACATTCATCTTAAACACACATGGTCAAAAGTTCATTCATTGACTAGTTATCCTTATATTTGTTATAAGAAATCCTAAAAAAGGCCAAACTCAAGAGGTAGAGAATGCAGCACAAGTGCACCAAGAAAGAATATGAGATTTTGACTTTTAAATACTTTAGCTTGGAAGCAATGTCTCTCATTTCCACTATGTGCTCACACACATCTTTAGAATAGTCAAACTTCACACTAGAAAGTTTCCTCATAAGAGTATTGGCAAGAGCCTCGTCAAGTGTGACAAATTGTTCCTCAATAGCTTTTAAGAAATCCTTGACCTTATCCATTTCAAGGATAGAACCCCTCAAACTTATATATGCTCACAAAAGATTTCATGATCATTAGGCTTAAATGATTGGATCACTCCTACTTTTCATCTTTGGATTTCTCATCTAGAGTACTTAATTCCATGGGAGCAGAAGGTTCATCCATTGGGAGTGTCAAGTCAAGGTTTATACAATTAAGAAACAAGGGGATTTTCTCCTTCCAATCAACAAAATTGTCATAAGAAAGTATTGGGGCATCTTAAGCAAAAGAGTTAGGAATAGTTGCAAAATGAAATGTATACAATGATTTTTATTTCCATGAAGTAATATTCAAATAATAAATTCTTACCTTTCTTGTAGGCATAGGTGCAACTAGCATAGAATTTACAAAAAAACTTGAAACAATAAGAGTAGTAATAAATCTAGAATTTCCTTATCTGTGGAATTAGGAAATTAAATTTAAAACTTTAGTTATTGCCACCATTCTTTTTAGTTTACAAAACAATTACTTCTAAGTAAAATTTTATAAGTTATATCCTTTTTAATCATAAATTCACAAATCCTTAGGATGCTATAGCTACTCCTAAGTTAATGTATCATGAATTTTAAAATACATGCTAGTAATAAAATGCATCTAGATTCAATATATATATATACACACATGTCAAGCTTTCTTTCATATCAACCTAATTTGGGTACATGATAAATTTGAAACATGAAACTTTGACTTGCAATAAATAATTAAATACATAAACTTTCCTCAAATCTTGATCACATGTTTTCCTAACTCCATTTAGTGCATATCTAGAATCTTATGTCATGTAAAATCGCTCAATAGATGAAAACAACATTGTACCAAAATATTAAAAATATATTCAAATTGCAACAAAACTAAATTTACTAACCTCTTACTATTATTGTTTAAGAATTAATTCAATCCAAGCAAATCATCCAAAATCTTTTATCCTGTGCTACTGCCATAGTACAACAATAAAACTTTTGCTAGGAAATCAAATGTTAAACAATACCAAGGCTATGGGGAAGATGATGATTGTATATGGTGTAGTTTTCAAGATGAGGAAATTGGGTTGGTGCTTTGGGATTAAGTGGAAAACATGATTAGGAAAACATGAAGACTTTTAGTCTATTACCTTTAGAAAATTGAAAGCCAATGAGTTGATTGAAAAACCACAAGCATAGTTATAAGCTAGACTAAGGACCCATCTATTAAATTGTTGACAACAACTTGTTATCATCAAAGACGTGCATCCTAAAAATCTCAAAAGTCTTCGTATGTGGGTTTTTAGCTAGAGAAAATCTCACAAATAATATCACCATTACCTTAATTATTTAATTAGTTTTATCTAGTTTACTAATGTGGCATATGGGCTATGAGCTACATTTAAGAGATAATTCCAACAGCATCTAGTAACAACCAACAAGTTTGATGATAATTAGATATGTTGCTGGCCATGCGAGAAAGGCGTTGAGGTATCCATTTATGCCTAACCACTCAAATGGGAAAGGGAGAAGGAGGCTGAATTCAATAAATAATCTATTAACTATGTGATTTATTTCAATTTAGTCTAGAAACAATTTTTTCTTTCAAAATGATCTCTAAACTACCAATTTTGTTTCAAAATGGTCTACTTGATAAACATTCTGTTAATTGACTAACATAATTCTTTCTAGCGGTTGACAAGTTGCCCCTTAAACTTTGAAAAATGTTAAATATAATACATATATTTTTATTTTTTACAACATTTTGTTTTGAAGTTCAAATTTTTTTGTCAAATATAATAATTAACCAAGATAAAATCTCAATTTACATTCATTAAGATTCTAATTTTAATTTATAATAATCAATATTATAATTTTTATAATTTCTAAAAAATTTTAGTTTATTATTAAATATTAATATTTTTAATAAATAAACCCTTCCAAAATTTAATTTAATTAAATGAGCACCCACATATAATTAAAATTACTTGAAAAAATAAAAGTTCATTTCAATTTTATAAACCCCCAAATTAAAATCATGCATGTATTATTAGTGTTAAAAATAAAATTACAATTTTTTATTTCTCTATACAAAGTAGTGAAAAACATGTAATTTAATAATGATATTAAGTTTTTTAAGAAATAATAAAATTTAAATTATAATATTGATCGTTGTAAATTAAAATTATTATTTTAATTAATTATTATATTTAACATAAAATTTAAATTTCAAAAATAAAATATTGCAAAAAAAAAAAACAAAAATATATATACTAAATTTAACATTTTTTAAAAGTTTAGGGGTAGCTTATCAATAGCTAGAAAGAATTTCGTTAGTCAGTTAGTTAGTTAATGGAATATTTGTTAAGTAGACTATTTTGAAATAAAATTGATAGTTTATAGATCATTTTGAAATAAAATTGATAGTTTATAGATCATTTTTTAAAAAAATTTGTTTTCTATACTAAACTGAAATAAATCACATAGTTAATAAATTATTTATTGAATTTAGCCAGAGAAGGAGGAGGAAGTAACTATTTTGAAACTTGGTCCAGCCTAGTCGATTCAACCACGTAAACTAGACTTGGTTCTAAAAATGGGTCGAGTTATGATAATAACCTATTTTTGGTCAAACTTGATCAAACCCGCTCAAACTCAGTCAAATTTGCCCAAACCCGGTTAACTCAGCTGGCCCAACTAATTCAACTTTTTTTAACATTTTCACTTTTTTTTTGTTTAATTTTTATATTCCTTTTTATTCAATTAATAGATAATATAATATCAAAATTGTAAAATCTATTTAAAATCAAATAACAATTAATGAATGAAAATTTTTAAATTAATTTAAATGTAATTTAAAATTAAATTATTGTTTCAAATTAGACAATGATTTTAACTTAAGATCAAATTAATTTGATTTTAAAAATAAAATAAATAACTACTTTATATAACGAAATGAATGAAATCAATTTAAATTAAAACTAATCTTAAGTAATATTGGAAATAAAATCAATTACTACTTTAGATAATAAAATGAATGAAACCTTTTCAAAATTAAAATTAAATAAAATCAATTTAAAATTAAAACTAATATTAAGCAATTTTTGAAAGAAAACCAATAAAAGGAAAAAATAATTTTATAATTAATATGATATCAATGTTTTAAATGCCTATTAAAAAAATATATTGTATTTTAATAAATATAATGAATGAAATTAATTTCAAATTATTGAAATTTGAAAATAAAGTCTTAAAAATTAATAATTATTTAATCAATAAATATAAAAATGATTTCAATCAATTTTAAAAATAAAATTAATCGAAGTAAAAATAATTTATAATTAATAAAATGAATTAAATGGCATTTATTAAGTTGACCAATTGGTCTAGTTAGTTAAATTGGTTCAACTAGTTGAACCAAACTCGATGATCAAAATGGGTCTATCACCAGATTGGACTTTAAACACTAAGTACAAGAGAGAAAACATGAGGAAGAAGACAAGGGCATTTACATCCTTTTGAATTCTAGTTTTATTTTTTTATTAATTATAAACTTTAAATTTTAAGTTTAATTAATTTTTAATTAAAAATGACATGGTGCTTCGGCGCCAGGTAGGCACCAACATAAGTGCTAACGTAGATTTATGTTTTCTCTATTGACGAAACCTTAATAGGGTAAGACAATCTGATTTACTTTTGAGAGTTAATAGGCTAATTAGGGATAAAAAATAGTTAATACATAAAATAGATAAAAGATTCAAAGTTAGTAGACTATTTTGTTAATTTTAGCCAACTAAAAATGCTCCCCTTTTTTAAGGCACCAAAAAGTCTTGGAATCAGTAAGTGGCGATTATTGATTAGTGAAATAATCACTGATTACTTGTGAAAAATGCTGAATCACTAGTAGCATTGTAATATCCCAAAAATTTCTGAAATTTTTGAATCTAAGTTAAGGATTTACATGGTAGAAATTATTATTGTTGGGCCTAATGGTAAAATTCACAAACCTAAGAGGGTTAAAAGTGAAATCCAATGATAAAAGGGGCCAAGGCTGATTTTCTTTTCTCCTTGTCCATTTGTGCATGTTTCTCCTACCTCCTTACCCAAAGCTCTGCAACCCACAAGCCCTAACTTGCCCAACATCTCCTCTTTGGAAAAACAAGGTGAGACTTAGTCTTTTCTTCCTTCTCTTAGCAAGATTTAGAGATTTATGTGCTCATGGTTCTCGAAATGATGATAAAAACCCAAATCTTGCTACTGATATTCCCTAAATTTTTTTGGTTTGTGTTGGGTTTGCTGTCCATAGTAAGAGATTGCCATTTTTGCAACACTTTCTAGTAAGAAATCACCCATATTGCTCATCTTTTCATCTTTGATTTGAATTGGGTTAACTCAAATCTTTTAAGGTTTTCAATTTTGGGATTTTTTGTAGTTTTCCTCCTTGGTTTTGCCCTAATGCCACTAGATCTAATCCCTATTGCTAGAAATTTTGACAGCACGACCTTGCAATTGTGTTTTGCCCATAAGTCTTGCTGTAGATATTGGATTGAGTTCATTCTTGATTCTGTAGAAAGTTAAGAGATAGCCCTACATTTTTTATGTTGGACATTTAACAAAGTTAAGCTATTTTCATGGTGAAAACTCTGCTGCAATTTTCATTTCCCGAAAGTGAATAGAACTAGTTGCCCAACCTTAAGTTAGTATTTTGGCCATAACTTTCTTTGTAGATGTCGGATTAGGATAATTCTTGATTCTATAGAATGCTAAGACATAGGGCTACAATTTATCTGTTGACCATTCAGCCCAAATTGGTCACTTTCTTTGTGCGAATTCTGTTGAAACTTCTGGTTCAAAATCTGACTAGAACTTTCCTAGAAATTTGTTCTGTTTTTTGCTCAATTCCCACATTATTTGCTGCCATATCGCATCATCATTTTAGTAGACTTTTAGCTATTATTTTTCAGCCCTAAAACCCCTTGTTATCGCTTTATTTTGGCTACCTTTTGCTATGGTTTTTCTACTTAAATGTTGTCCATTTCTGCCTAATTTTGGCTTGTATTCTACCTTGTTTTGTTGTTGTCTTTTTGCCCAGAAAATCGCCATTGTTCAAGTATTTTTCCAAGCATTTTGGGACTTCTTTAAATGCTAGAAACCCCCACTTTGCTGCCCAATATTTTTGCTAGTGTCTAGGATGGTTTTGAGCTCGATTTCTTACATTTTTATATCTTATTTTGCCTAGAAAATTTGTTTGGAATACCTACTATTTAGTGCCACATTTGGAGTTGTTTTAAGCCTATTCTAATTATGCATTTGAGATGATATATGTTCAAAATCACCTTAACAGCCTTAAGCTCTTGAATTCTTACTTGTTGTTTACTTATAAGACGAGATAAGTAAAATCATGGTAAATGTCCTTAGATTTTAAGGTAAAGGTTTTAAAAGCATATTTTTTCAACTATTTTTGAAGTGGTGGTGGGACTAAACCTGTTTTACTCAAACACGTGCATGATTGGCTAAGGTGAAGTTGTTATTATTTTTATTGAGTTGAGCATGCCTACATGGAGTTTACTTAGTTGTTCTAGAAATCTGAAAATTTGTTTGTAAGCTATGACTTTTCTGTTAACTCTTGCTTATTTGTAAATTATGGATTTTTTGGTTGAACTCTTACATGGTATTGTCTCCAATATGCCATGATTAGTGATGCCTGCCAGTGGGAGTTATAAATGCTGGAACATGTCAACATGTATATCTATTGGACCAATTCATCCTACCAATGAGAGAATACACTGGTATCTTGCTAATGGGATTGTACATCGGTATCTCTGTCATCCTGCCAGTGGGATTGTACATTGGTATCTTTGTTATCTTGCCAATGGGATCATACATTGGAAATTCTGCTATGCTGCTAGTGGGAGTACATTGGTATCTGGCCAGTGGAATCGTACATTGGTATTTCTATTATCCTACCAGTGGGAGAGTATACTGGCATCCTGCCAGTGGGATCGTACATTGGTATTTCTGTTATTCTACTAGTTGGGATAATATACTGCCCATGACTAATTGAGGAGATCACTATTGAGTTTATTCTGCATTGATGGTTTATAATTGAGATATTTTTCCTTTCTATTTATGTATTAAAATGTTTATCTGGCATGCTTTAAATTTCAGTAAGGGTTATTCATATTTTTACTTACATAGTTATCTCATATAGTTTTTCCTCATCCACCATTTTAGGTAGCGTGACCCGAGACGCGGAAAACCAAAGGGAGTGATGAGGGTTGAATTTAGTTGTTAAGAAAGGATACACCAAATTTATTGTCAAAGTTGATTCTAAAATTGCACAACTTTTGTTAAACTTTAATAATGACATGCTACACTAACTGACGTGGATGTTAATGACTGCAAGGCGTTGATGCAGTAGCTTTCTGAGGATCAAATTTTACATGCTTAATGGGGAAGTAAATTTTGTTGCAGATTATCTAATTTAGGAATGTTTGGTACATCAATTTGGAGGTAGTTATTAATGGTTTTGTTGAAATTATTATAGAAGAGATATTTAGGAAATTTATTTATTTTAAAATTATTACAAATGAAATATTTGATAAAAATTTTTATTTAATAATTTAAAATTAGTAAATAATAGTTAAGATCTAAACTGCTTGTGAAATAAGAATTTTTAAATTATTGTTTTGATATATTAGAATAATATTCTACTAATCTTAGTGTTTGTTTGGTATAATAGTTAAAATCTAATGGTAGCAAATAACAAATAATAAATAGCAGATAACATGTGACAATTAGTAGTTAGGGGGTAGCAAATTGTAAATAGTAAATAGTAAATTTTGATTGATATAACCATTTAATTATATAATAGTTAACAGTTATTATTTAATATTAAATGACTAATAATGGTTTGTTTAAAAGCAATTAAATATATATATTTTTATATTTTTTACTATTAAAGTTATTAATTTTATGAAAATAATAATAATAATTAACTAATAAAAGTGTAAGTCACACACTCATTTCTATTTTAACAAAGAAAAAATTATACTATTTTTAAATAAATGAAAAATAAAGTTTTAATTATTTTGTTTAACTAGTAAATTTTATTTATTTAGTTAATATAATTTTCTAATAATAATAAAATATAAAAAATAAAAATATAATAATTACTAAATGTTATTATAAAGAAAAAATAAAGTTAGAATCAATTAGATAAGTGATAATTACATACTATGGTAAAAAATTTGAAAATTTAAAAGCATA
>BPVZ01000033.1:365023-383897 GCA_020521535.1 Rubroshorea leprosula
GCAGAAATTTCACAAGGATATACTAGCAAAATAACGAGAGTAAAAAAGTCTCATTTTACAGAAGTATAGCCTTTTATACCAAAGGCAAAATACGCCCCAACGGCTGTGATTAATTCAATCTAACGGCTGCAGAGACACCGTTTCGAATTCGACGGTTAACTATTAAACGACACCATTTCGAATTCAACGATTCGCTTTTCAAATCTACCCGTTGGACTGTTGTAGTTATCTTTTTTATAGTGGCATTTATTACGCACGTCATTCAGAGGACAGCTGTCGCGTCACGTGCCGCGTCTTAATCAGACCTCTCAGACGGGCCTATTTAAGCCCATTTCAACACTCCTTTCCACTTTTGTACATTTTAAATTTTGACAAGTATTTTACTTCGGCTCCGGCCACAGTGACCCAATGTCACTCATTTTACTTCGGCTCCGGCCACAGTGACCCAGTGTCACTCATTTCACTTCGGCTACAGCCACAGTAACCTAGTGTCACTCATCTTACTTCGACTATGGTCATTTATTCAAGAGAAGTCATGGATTTTTATCTCCGTAGCTCATCTTAATTTCTCTTTATGCACTGCCCCTATTACTTCCACCAACATCATTCACAAGTGAATGACTTCCGGGGGGGAATAGTGTAAGGGTAAGTCCAGAGCTTCCCGCTAGAATAGCTACACGGCAGTTACGATGGACATCCTTGTATCTAGATATATCTCAATCTCCAGTCCCGAAATAACTGCTTGGAGATACATATCACATCCCGGATATTTTGCTTAGCTCAATCTCCCGGTCCCGAAATAACTGCCTGGAGATACACATCGGATCCTGGATATCTTGCTTGGCATCTTGATTGGCATGCCGCGTGGATTCTGCATCGGAACATATAAATACCTCTTAAGGGCCACGCCCAAAGGTAATTGGAACTAACCCTAAGCTCCTTGTGTCTACGCTTTAAAGGTAGCCCCGATTATTGCTGACTTAAGCATCGAAGTGTCTACCCGAGGATCCACCTCGGGGCTTTGCAGGTTAATCTAGGGTGCAGAGGCTTTGCAGGTTAATTTAGGGTGCAGATACAGACTGAAGAAGGACTTCCGGTTTGGTGCACTTACAAGACCCTCCTAAAAATTTGGTTCCAGATATAGCTTTCCCTTTCTCCCTCCACGGCACAGAGATCTGAGACAAAACGGGAAGCAAATCTTCATCTCTTTATGTCTCGAACTCCGAACTATGAGTTTCAGGAATGGTGGAACATGCAGCGGGAGAAGAACCAGGTGCTCTTTTCCAACGAAGCCTCTCCTAACGGTTTTCTCACCGTCCAGATCGGGAGCACCGTCCCGGATAGGACGGCTGAAAAGGATCGCGCGCGGAGTGCGCGCCAGCTGTCGTGGCTTTGGCTGTTGAAATTCCAGCAACTCGCCAGTTCCCTTGCGTGGATCACGAGCTCGTCCATTCTCCTTCTACGTACCGCTAATCGCCGAATCGCGTCTCCCGATTCGCCTTCAGATTCTTCCGCCTCTAGGCTGTACCGGATAATTAAGTTCTTTTTGGTTTTGGTGATTCTGTTACTCTGCGTGGAATTACTTGCGTATTTCAAGGGATGGCATTTCAGTCCGCCTTCGGCGGAGTCCGCGGAGATGGCGGTGGAGCTTGTTTACGCAAAGTGGCTTCAAATCAGGGCGGGTTACTTGGCGCCGCCATTGCAGACCTTGATCAATGTGTGTATAGTGCTGTTTCTGATTCAATCGGTGGATCGCGTGGTGCTCATGCTGGGATGCTTCTGGATCAAGCTTCGGAGATTAAAACCATCTGCTCCTCTGGAATATCCTGAGGGGCCAGTAGAGGGGGAGAATCTAGAGGATTATCCCATGGTGCTTGTGCAGATTCCCATGTGCAATGAAAGGGAGGTAAGCAGATGTAGGTTTCCAATCCCAACCTCTAAAACCGACCTGTGGAAGTGAGTTAATTGGTTGTTTATTAGCTAATTGTTTTCTCTGTGCTGCTGTGCTTTTTTTTTTTTTTTCCCCTTTTTTTTTTTGGTGTTTGATTTTGTATTTCTATTGAATGAGTTTGGAGTGATGGATGCATCAGTTCAGTTCGTTAGGAAACCATGAATTTATACTATTTATGACTGGATAGATCGAAGAAGGATGAGTCAATTGCTCGTGTCTGCAATTGGAGCAACTATAAATCTTAACAGCTAGTCCTTACTGAGTTTTCAGCTAAACCATTGAATTGAAAGTGCTGATGTTTTTCCTATCCTTTTAACTCTATCATCTTGGTTAGCTAGTGAAATCCCTGCACTTGATGATTCAGAGTCAGCAGGTTTATTGGAACAGTTGTACAGCAATTCCAGCTTTCTTTTAGTTTGCCATTTCTACTCACCTGTTGTTTCCTAGTTTTTTTCCAGTACTAAATTGTAACTTGATGCCACACAGGTTTACCAACAATCGATTGCAGTAGTTTGTATTTTGGACTGGCCTAAGGAGAGAATGCTTGTACAGGTTCTGGATGACTCTGATGAGTTAGATGTTCAGCTTCTTATAAAGGCAGAAGTACAGAAATGGCAACAAAGGGGTATCCACATAGTATATAGGCATCGTCTTATACGAACGGGCTATAAGGCAGGGAATTTGAAATCTGCAATGAGCTGTGATTATGTAAAAGATTATGAGTTTGTGGCAATCTTTGATGCTGATTTTCAGCCAGCTCCAGAGTTTTTGAAGAAAACTATTCCTTATTTCAAGGTAAATTAAAATCCATATCTAAAAGGAGCTTCATTGGCTTAAAAGGAGGTTTGACTTCTAAAGGCAAAGGTGAAATTGTCGTATCTTTGGATTCTTGTGTTATTCTGTTATAGATCCATTTGTGTTGGTAATTCTTTGCAGATGAGAATGCTTGTTTTTTGTGCTGATTCCTTTTTTTTTTTTTTTTTTTCTCTTTTACAATTTTCTGGTTGTTAAAAGTCAGTGTAGCTTACATTCTAAGAATAATGATTAATTCCTTACTAAAATCCTGTCATTATTGGTTAATGTGGAGCAGAACCAGCACAATATAATTGGATTGCAGAAACTACTATTGTTTCCTGTTGTATCTGCTTAGATTTATAGACATTGATACTTCCTCTTAAGGTGCTGTCTCAAGCATTTTGTTTGTATTGGATTGTTAATTATCAATGAATTGATTGAGGCATGATCAATTTCCTCTTCCAAACACATGAAGCCTCAACCTTTGGCCCTGGATTTGTTGAATTGGGACAAACAATTATCATATCTGATTCTAGTTCTAGTTTGTGATTTATAATTTGTTAAGTTCTCTGTGAACTGTTTGATTTCCTCTTCAGAAGATATCTGCCTCCCTATGTTCTCAAAATATCATAACTAGGTAATCTACCTATCATTTTTTGTCTGAATGGAGTGTGGTTTCCTGTTTTTTCTTCCAGGGAAATGATGATATAGCATTAGTCCAAGCAAGGTGGGCCTTTGTGAACAAAGATGAGAACTTGCTTACCCGTTTGCAGAACATAAACTTATCCTTCCACTTTGAGGTTGAACAACAGGTCAATGGTGTGTTTATCAACTTCTTTGGTTTCAATGGAACAGCTGGTGTCTGGAGGATCAAAGCCCTTGAGGAGTGTGGTGGCTGGTTGGAACGAACAACTGTTGAGGACATGGATATTGCTGTCCGTGCTCACCTCTGTGGATGGAAATTCATATATTTGAATGATGTAAAGGTAAGTGATATATCACCACATACATATTTGCCTCTCACATCTGTAATGAGAAGGTAAAGTTTACTGATCTTTGTTTTCAGTGTATTTGTGAACTTCCTGAGTCCTATGAGGCATACAAGAAACAGCAGCACCGCTGGCATTCAGGTCCGATGCAGTTGTTCCAATTGTGCTTCTTTGACATACTTCGCTCAAAGGTATGATGGTTTCTTCTTCTTGGTATGGACATCCTCTAAGATTATTCTTGTGAGTTACCCTTATTATTATCTTATGTGCTGGAAGCTAGATTCCTTTTCAGTCTCACATTGTTGAGTGTCAGTGCTAAATCTATTAAATTACATGCATTCTGAAGGAAGTTAAATTCTCTCTCTCTCTCTCTCTCTATATATATATATATATATACATACATATATACATATATATATGTTCAAGATTCATATAATGGAATTTCCAACTAAGGAGAACAGTGTAGTCATCAATTAAGTGTTTCTGAGGGTAAGCAGTGGGTGATGGGTTAGCTTTGCAAAACAAGTATGTCATTCTGTCATTGTTTGGCTGTTATCCTAGATTATTTTCCTAATTGACATCTCTGATTGGTTAATTTGTCCAATCAAATGTTCTAGGATAAACAATGGATAGGGGTATTCTACTAAAATTGTTGCCAGTATGATGTTTCCACGGTTTCTTATATTTGTGAATGCATGTCAACATTTGTACTTTTGGACACTATGTAGTCATTTTGTTCTGATCTTATTTGTGGATTTCTGTCTCATTGTGGTTCTACATTCCAGGTGAGTTTGCCAAAGAAAGCCAATTTGATATTTTTGTTCTTTCTGCTACGGAAGCTTATCCTGCCTTTTTACTCATTCACTCTGTTCTGCATCATTCTTCCTTTGACGATGTTCCTACCAGAAGCTCAGCTACCAACTTGGGTTGTTTGCTATATCCCTGGATTCATGTCTGTCTTGAATATTCTTCCAGCACCACGTTCATTCCCTTTCATAGTCCCCTACCTTCTATTTGAGAATACCATGTCCGTTACCAAGTTCAATGCTATGATATCCGGATTATTTAGGTTTGGGAGCTCTTATGAGTGGATAGTAACGAAAAAGTTGGGAAGATCTTCAGAGGCTGATCTTGTTGCCTATGAAGAGGAGTCGGATGGCTTAGTCGAAAGTACTGCTCTCCCAAGGTCATCCTCAGAATCAGGCCTTGAGGAACTAAGCAAACTAGAGTTCAGCAAGAAAACCTCGAAAGCAAAGAGAAACCGTCTGTATAGGAAAGAACTTGGTCTTGCATTTATTTTGTTAACTGCCTCAGTAAGAAGCTTGTTGTCAGCTCAAGGAATTCACTTCTACTTTCTATTATTTCAAGGAATCAGTTTCCTCATAGTTGGTCTTGATTTGATTGGGGAACAAGTAAGTTGACCCAGAGATGGTTTTTAAAAGCTCTTCGCCCCCCAGATGTTACTCTCGACGGCAGGTCACTTGGGCAAAGATTTTATGTTGCCCTCGTCGATCATTCATGCCTGCAGTTCATACATTTGTTCATTGCAGGTTTATAAGCTTATTTAAGTAAGGCAGGATATCAAGTCCTTATAGTTGTCAGGCTATGCTTTTGATTACCGTGAAGTTGTATCAGACGGTTTTCAAATGGGAAATGGCCTTCAATACTGATGTTAGGGAGGTTGAGGTTTCTGTCCATCTGATTTCTTGTGTAAACAGTGTACACATTGCTGGCCCCTCGTTCAGTGAAGCGGGCTTCATTGAGAGTCATTCTTTAAACTTTGTTAGATTGTGTACGATTGTGTGTAGTGTTCAACATTATATCAGTTTTTAGATTTAATTGTTATTCATGAATATCGAAATCGAATATTTTTCTTTGGATAAGTTTAAATCTTGTATCTCTTCTTACACGAGGGAAAATAATAACGAATTGTAATAAATATGGTTCAAATAACCCTGACCAACTGGTATAGGTTATTTTTTAGCATGAGGCGTTGGAAAATAATCTACATAATTGACACTAGTATTTTTTCAATGCTAAGTGTTGGAAAGTATGTTCAGTATACAAATAAATTATTTAATTATGTGAAACATCCTTAGAGTTTTCAAATATAGTACCTTTAGTTATTTTCCAATGCTTTGTGATGGAAAATAAGTTTATTAAAAGTTTTAGAATCAAATATTCAAGTACTATTTTTTCAAAAATTCTCAAGTGGCGCTACATGTGAGTGTTAGAGGTGGCAATTTGTCTCGATTCCCATAGACCCTGTGGGGATCCCCGCCAAGGGAATGAGATGAGGAGGAATATTCCTCGCCGTGGGGCGAGGATAGAGGGTATTTTCTCCCCGTGAAATTTCGCGCGGAGCTTTTCTCACAAAAAATTTAAAAAATATGTAAATTAATTTTATTTTAAATTTAATTCAACCTTCAAACCCAAACTCAAACCCAATTCAATAAAAATTAAACTTAACCCAATTTTACCCAACCCAACCCATCATTAACCTTTGAACTATTTATGTTAGATTAATCTTTATTTATATTTGGATAATTTATATTTAATTTTATATTTAAAGAATTTTAGTTAATTGTACTTGAATTTTTAAAATTTTATTCATTATAATTAAACATTAATTTATTATATATAAAAAATTTATATTTTGATATTAATTGGCTTGCGGGGAACGAGAATGGAGGGCAAAATCTACCCTCCAATAAAAATCCCCATGGGGATCCCCATCCCCGCCATTCGTGCAGGGTCAGGGACGAGGAAGAACTCCCTAGCCTTATGGGGCCCTATTAACATCCCTAGCGAGTGTGCCACTTGCTTTGTTGAAAAGCAAGAAAGGAGGATTTTCCCAATGACCTTCTCCTTCCTCACAATTGATCTCCTTGTGAATGGCTGGAAGAACATTGGTTTAAAATGAAATATGCACCTTCAAACGATTTGCAAGAGGGAGAGATGTCTTCCTGCAAAATGGGTTGCTAAATCTACTTTGGACAACTCCAAGGAGTTAAATACTACTGTGAATTAAAGTTAACAGGTCCTAAATGAACTAAATGGCAAGTAAATTAGCTAATAAAAGATGCATCCAAATTAAATTAAGCATGTTCATTGTTGAATTAAACTACTATCTATAGACAAATCTGGAAATCAAACTACTATAAAACTGGAGATTTAACCCTAAATAAACATGAACCTAATATGAACAAAGGTTAAACTAACATGCCAAAAATTATGAAGAAGCGTAAATGCCATATAAGTAATCATTTGAATAAACACAACTTATCATAAACATTAAACTAATACCAATCAAAAAAAGAACAATATCTTGTAGAAATTGAAAAGCTTGATGTTCATTACATGAAAAGAAATCGTAGAAGTAAGTACATGAACTAATTTGGCTGTTTGAACATTGAAACAACCTAAATCTACTAGGAACTATGTTGAAAACCAAAATATGTAAGTTACAGCGAGTAATCGCTATGAAACTAGATTATTGAAAATTTGATAAATTGTGTATAAGGTTGGCTATATGTTGAATGATTAGAAAATTTTCTTTTATTTATCTCTTCCTCGCTTGCAACTCCCTACTACCTGGCAGTTACACGAATGTGGGTGGTTTCCTGAAGAAGATGGACACCTTAACAATAGATTGAGTCTGATGTCTATCCAATTTCACCATCTGTCCCTGTTATCTACCAATTCACAATTTTAATTGAAACAAACTCCTAAAAACTAGTTGAAGCAATTCCACCATGACTCAAATGGGCAACTAATAGATAAATCTCATCTTTTTAGCCCTTTCCTTTCCTTTTTTTTTTTTTTCTTTTTCTTTTTTCAAAATTATACGACATCTAATCTGTCAAAGGCCCTAGAATAGCATATCCAATGTGGCTCAATCTCATCCAACCATTTAAAAAAATTGACACGTGGCATAATCTTAAATCTTGCAATTTATGGTGTAAACAATGCCCCTCAACAATTGGATTTAACACTTGGTTTTATGGAAATAAATCCAAGTGTTTTGAATTAAATAAATTGCATGCAAACTCCAATTCCCTATGCCACATGTTAGATTTCAACCACCAAAATACACATGTTAAACAACACCAAGATCTAAAAGAGGAGATCTCAAACCTTGAGGCCATGCTTGTAGAACTGAAGAAACAGATCTCAAAGGAAGAACAAACAAAGTAGAGCTTGGTGGTGCAATGCAACAAACTCCACACAAATATAAAAGCAAACTTACAAGCACTTTCCAACATCAAAGCACAACTTCCTTCTTTCACAACCTCTGTAGATGAGGCCGCTAACAAGCTTTAGCATATGAAGGAAGAATGGAGTGATCAGCGAAATCACTCTGCTAGATTTTCTCTTCCATGCTTATCTTACTTTGAACTATATTTTGCATGTTTTTGGTCTTTGAACTTGATGTTTGTGGCCTAGAGGCCATGCAAATTATTACTTTGATATCAATTCTTGCCTTTGTCCATGCTTTTGAGAACATGTTTGTTGCATCCCTTATTCTTATTTTGCAACAGGTTAGAATTTGTCACAACCATAATCTGGCCACTTTGATTACTCATGGCCAACTATGGCCAGCTTACAAATTCGAATTAGCACTTTTATTAAATTATAAAATGTTAAACAGGAAAGATAAAGTACTATACAATTTCTACCCCAAATCAACCTTAAGTAGAACTTGACGTATCCAGACCTTTAGCATCCCATACCATAGGATAGTAAGGTTTAAGTTAGATACCATTTATTTTTCGAGGGTGTAACTCTCCATTTAGTGATTGAAGCCAATATGATCCCCCTCTAAGCACTTTATGGATGCAAAATGATCCTTTCCAATTGGGAGACCATTTTCCAAACCTAGGATCTTTCTTTCTAGTTGGTAGAATTGCTTTCCAAACCAAATCACCTTCTGCTTGACGTCCGGACTTCACCCTCTTGTTATAGCCTATGAGGATTTGTTGCTTATGGCTGAGCTTCAATTATGGCAAGTCGAAATGCTTCCTACATCTATTTTGTAACAACCAGAAAAGCTCTCTGATTTTCTATAATTTTCTCTTGCCAAACTCTTGCACTTTGCTTAATAGAACGTCACATGTTGGCTACAACTTGGACCAAATTTTGGATGGACTCATCAAATTGTCTGGCTAGCTCTTGGCTTCTCTACTAAGCTCTTTCCTCAAATTCCAACTATGTTTGTTACATCATGCTAATTTGTTTTGACATAACCTTTATAAAGGAGTCACTTGATTAAGCACCATCATCTCTGGAGTCACTATCCTTGTTGAAAGTTGAATTGACAAATGAGTGTTCCCTAAATGCTGGTAATGATGGTGGAATGACTAGCTCATTCTCTCCTTCTAAATGTGCTAGACTACCTTCACTAATCCCAATTTGTAAAGTTTGGGCAACTTTTCTAGTGTTCTTGTTTGGTAGCATAGTTACGCCTCTTCTTGGATAAAGGAAAAGTGGATTTGAAAACTGTAAGTAAGACACAGTGAGGTCCCACCAAGCATGCCACAAAAGGATTGTTTCCTTAAAAATCCTTAAGTGGCTTCCTAAAAAATGCTCAAGTGGCTTTACACATACAAAATTTGGATGAGGATGTGTCACTTGCTCTGTTGAAAAACAAGAAAAGAGGATTTACCCAACGACCATCTCCTTCTTCATGGTCGACTTCCTTGTGGATGGTTGGAAGAATGTTGATTTAAAATGAAATCTGCGCCTTCAGATAATTTGCAAGAGAGAGGGATGCCTTCCTACAAAATGAGTTGCTAAATTTGCCTTGTATATCTCCCGAACTTAAACACTACCATGAATTAAAGTTAACAAATCCTAAATGAAATAAATGGCATGCAAATTAAAGTAAATGTACAAATTAAAGTAAATTTGCAAATAAAAGATGCATCCAAATTAAATTAAGCATGTCCATTGTCGAATTAAACTATTATGTACAAAGAGATTAGAAATCAAACTATTACAGAACTAGAGATTTAACCCTAAATAAACACAAATGTAATATGAACAGAGATTAAACTAACATGTCAAAAATTACGAAGAAGCGTGAACACCATATAGGTAGTCATTTGGAGAAATGCTACTTATTATAAACATTAAACTAGTACCAATCAAAAAAAGAACAATGCATTATAGAAATTGAAAAGCTTGATGTTCATTACATGAAAGGAAATCGTAGAAGCAACCACATGAACTAATTTGGCTATTTGAACACTAAAAACAACCTAAATCTATTGGGATCTATGTTGAAAATCGAAATTTGTAAGTTACAATGAGCAATCGCTATGAAACTAGATAATTGAAAATTTGACAAGTTGTGTGTAGAGCTAGTCATGTGTTGAATAATTGAAAATTTTCCTTTGGTTTGTCTCATCCTTGCCTGCAACTCCCCACTATCGAACAATTACATGAACGTGATTGGTTTCCTAAAGAAGATAGACACCTCAACAGTAGACTGAGTCAAATCTCTGCCCAGATTTTGCCATTTGTCCCTGTTATCTACTAGCTCACAATTTTAACTAAAACAAACTCCTAAAAATCAACTGAAGCAATTCCACCATGATTCAAATGAGCAACTAATAGATAAATCTCATCTTTTTAGCCTCTTCCTTTCTTTCTTTCTTTCTTTTTTTTTTTTTTTTTTAATTATGTGGCATCTAATCTGTTAAAGGCCCTAGAACAGCATATTTGATGTGGCTTAGTCTCATCCAACCATTTAAAATAACTTGACACATGGTATAATCTTAAATCTTGCAATTTATGGTTTAAACAAGTACCTTTTTTTCTTTAAAATTTTTTAATATTCCATTTATCATCATTCTTTTCAGCACCAAATAATTTTATCATCGGCTTGTAGTCCAACATTCAATTGCCTATTTCCTTGAAAATTTTTCAAAATCCTCTCCATATTAGTTTCGAGCGTTAGACATTGAAAATTAATATTCATCTATATAAACCTACAACCTTCCTTTCCTTCACCATTTCCTGCCATCTTTTTTCTTCTCTTTCATTTTTCTCTTCTCTTCATTCACTCCACTAATATATTTCACTCTCTCATCTTAATCTTCTTTTTCTTCTTCACTCCATTTCCTCTTCCTTCTCCTTTTCCATTTCTTCTACTTTCCTTCTTGCTTTCTCTTGTTCTCTCCCATTCCTCTCTCTCTTCTATTTCCTCTTCCTTTAATATGTTACTTGGAATTAGTGGTCCTATTCATGCCAATTTATTGATAGTTTACTTTTCAAATTTTTCGTAATTTCCTTCATCCATAAACTCTCGAATATATTACTAATCTTTTAATATATTTAAGGTGTTTTTATGAATTACATAGTATTGAGGTCTATTTATTAATTTAATTTCATTTATTTTGTAATATTTCTTAAATTATATGATTGTGTAAATATGATTGTGTTTCTTAAACTCTCGAATATATTATGTAATGTTTTATATATGATTGTGTTTATAGAGTAAATATGTTAAATATAGCTGTTTATGTGTTAATTAATGTTAATATTTTATAAAATACTGTTTTATTATTAACATTTTATATATTTAATTTCTTTAATTTTGTTATATGTGGTGTATTTTCATTGATCAGTTTTAGTATTTTTATATATATAGTCATGATTAATATGCTTAATATTATTTTATGGTTAATTTATTCAAATTAATTATTATTTTAAATTTGTAAATATTTTTTTATTAATATATAATTATTGTAATGTATAAACAAAAAATATTATTTTTTTTAACTTTTAGATATTATTTTTCACCGGTAGAAAATAACATGTCAGACTACAATAATATGCATGTAAGCCATCGACTGTTTTTCAGTGTTGAACATTGAAAACTAATAGATAACATCAATCTAGAATATATTATGAGTTTGCCATCATTCATTATTTTCTAGCACCCAACATTGAAAAATAATAATAACTTTTGCTGGTGCACTTTTTTACACTAAAAAATAATTATATAACATGCAATTTTTTTCATCAATATTTTACAGTGCTCAGCACCAGAAAATAACAATTTTCTAGCATAAAAATAACATTTTTAAATAATTTTAATTGCAAATTTTCTTCAATAAATAAATCTTATTAAGCCTAAATCTTTATATTTTTATTTTTTAAAAAAAATTAAGGTTTGTGCCCAACTCTGCTTAAATAGTTCCGGTCCCGTGCCTCACTCTACTCCTCTGCTGTCACTGGAGTCATTATGACTGGATTCACTTTTATCTCCACTGCAATAGATTGGTCCATTTCCCTCTAAAATATTTTAAACTCGTGATAAGAAGTTGCTTAAATAATATTAAAAAAATGCTCCACCGAACGATCTCCTACTTTATTTTGACCTTAATCTAGAACGCACCTCTAAGTATGTACAATGTTGACTCACGAGTGTGCCTTGAACAATTTCTAGAATGTAATTAAGAGTTATGTTTGGATTAGCTTTAGTTTTTGGCGTGTTCAGCAAAATTATAATTAACAACTTGCTTTATAAGCTCTGCGAAACATGCAGAAATATTTTTAAATAGAACTTTTGTAGAAGTAACTAAAAATTTTGAAATTTGATGAAGCTATCAAATTGAAAAACTTAATAAAAAAATTATTTCAAAAATTACAAAATTGTAACTTAACTTCTAGCTCTCTACATTCTATAAGCTATAAAAGGACTTTTCAAATTAGTTAAAAACACTTTAAAAAATGATTAAATGTCATTTTTAGCTCTTAAACTTTTAATTCTAAACATTTTTAGAAAAATTCCTTTACGGTACATTGTTGGGGTGTGCTAGTGATGTCGGTTGATGAGTCAGCAACAATGATAATGTGGAGGCTGACTAGGATGCCACTCATGAATGATGAGGAGCATCCTTTTGGCAGCACCCGTTTCACGTGCAAGAGGCTACATGCCACGGGCTGTCTTATTCTGTCTAGCGATGTTGGTTAGCAACAAACTCTCTAGCAAAATGTGAAAGTACAAATTTTCTAGCCAAGCTGGGAAAGTGAGGTGATGATGATGTTCCGTGTAAGGACGAATTATGGGCTCTCTCCGACAAAGTCAAGAAGTAGAGTTTTTCCAACGAAGACTAGGAGTATTGCTTCTTCAATGAAGTTCAAAAATAAAGTTTCTCCAACGAAATTCAAACATAGAGTTTCTCTAACGAAGACCAAGAATAACGCTTCTCCAACGAAATCTGAAAATGAAGCTTCCTAGCAAATTTCAAGAATAGTGTCCCCAACCAAATCGATGCCTCTAGCAAAGTCTAAGAGTGAACCTTCTTCAGCGAAGTCAAAAGAGCTAGAGATTGGAATTGGGAATGAATATACAACTACCAAAAAATATGAAAAGGAAATATACATTGTGGTAGGAGTGTCAAGGATGAAAAATACATGATGATCAAAGATTACAACTTAAGGAACACATTTATACATAGAGTATTCTAACATAGTAATAATGAGAATGAATGTGCCCTCTACCATCTCTAATAAATACTCACTCTATAATGAGCAACTATCATGGTGCAAATGTGAAGTACAACAATTCCTCCTTTGAAGCTTTCCCAAGGACAAAAGAATAAACTTGAAAGTTGTAATGTCCCAAAATTTTGTGATATTTTAGCACTTAGTTAAGGACTTGATTGTGAGAAAATATTATTTTGAGACTTATTAGCTAAAATATCAAAACTTGAGGGACTTAAAAGAGGGAAGAATTTGGATAAGGATCAGCTATTTTTTTCTCCTTCACCTCTTTCTTCTTCAGCTCGATTTTGCTCTTGTTCTTCATCCCCCCCAAGCCCCCCCAACCACCAACTCATTTCTTTGAGAAAATTGGTGATAAAACTTGAAATTTCTCCTTCTTTCTTGCTCAATAACAAGTTTTAGGACTTAGAGCTCTGTCCCTCAACCCAAAAATTCCAGATCTACTCTGCTCTTCCTCCCTTGTCCGTCGGTTTCTGCTATGTGGGTGCGAATTTCTGGGCTTTTTCGGTAAGAACAGCCATGAATCTCCCTTCTCCAGCTTTAATTGGCTTGTGTTTACTTTAATTTCTCTTGGTTTTCCAATTTTGGGTAGATCCCCCTGAATTTTCTGCACTTCTCGTCGGTTTCTCCCCAAACTGGTGACAAAACTTGAAATTTCTCCTTCTTTCTTGCTCAATAACAAGTTTTAGGACTTAGAGCTCTGTCCCTCAACCCAAAAATTCCAGATCTACTTTGCTCTTCCTCCATTGTCCGTCGGTTTCTGCTATGTGGGTGCGAATTTCTGGGCTTTTTCGGTAAGAACAGCCATGAATCTCCCTTCTCCAGCTTTAATTGGCTTGGGTTAACTTTAATTTCTCTTGGTTTTCCAATTTTTGGGTAGATCCCCCTGAATTTTCTGCACTTCTCGTCGGTTTCTCCCCAAATTGCAGCTCTGGTTTTGCTTGCTAAATTCTAGAAGTGGTAGCTTCATTTAAGTCCCAAATTACCCACTAGTTGCTGGAAATTTGTCTGTTAGATTGCTGCCCTATGCTGCCCGAAAATCTGTTAAAAAATGGGGATGAATTTCGGTAGTAATTAGAGCATAATTAAGCTTAATTCATGTATAAATTGCTTGAGTTGGCTGCTGTGATTTTGGAGGAAAATCCTGAGTGTTTTAGCCCTTGTTTTTGCCAAAGCCGTGCTCTTCCCTTTTTGCCGTGGGATTAGGAAACCAAATTGGTGAAATTTGGCTCTAAAACCTCTTGTTTAAGAAATTTTTGGATATTATGATTTTATTTAAAATATTTGGACTCGGGGTAGATATATGGTTTTGAATAAAAGTGAGTTATATTATGGTTGAATTTCGTGTGAAGCTCATTGGTTAGTAAATTTGGGAGGTTGTGCTAATAATTTTAGTAAGGTCTGAATGCATTTATTTGGAATATTAGGTGCTTTTATGGCTTAGAGCACTTGGGTTGAGTCCTTGATTTTATGCGATTTGAGATAAGTAAATTATGGTAATACCCTTCGGCTTTAAAAGTATATTTTAGCTTGTTTTTGAAGTGGTGGCAGGACTAAACCCGTTTTATACAAGTATGATCGATTTGAAATGAAATTATTATCTTTATGGATTTAAGCATGCCTGCTTGGAGTTTATTTAACTGCCCCTGATGATCTGGAAATTATCTGTAAAGTATGATTTTTTGTTAACTTTTGCCTATTTTGTCTCTGATATGGTTATGTTATTCGTGTGCTCGCTAGTGGGAGGTTTATAAATGCTAGCATATGTCGACATGTTACTGATAGAACCGGTTCGTTTCTGTTATCCTGCTAGTGGGATTATACACTAGTAAATCGTGTGCCTGCCAGTGGGAGGTTTATAACACTGGCCATGACCTATAGAGGAGACGTCTATTTCGTTTCCGTACTCGTACCTGTTTTCGTGATTATACTGGTTGGCATGCTATAAGTTTAATTAAGGGTTATCCATATTTACTTACTGAGTTATCTCATAGTTTTTCCTTGTCCACCATTTTAGGAAGCGAAGTCAAGGACGAGGAAAAACGAGGGGAGTGACGAGTTAGAAGGCTAGCCATCTTGTGAATTGAACATAGATTTAGATATAAATCATGATCTTGTAAGTTAGATTTTATTTGAAGATTTATGATATCAGGGCGAATTTTATAATTTTATCTTCAGATTTTGATGGTATCAGATTGTGGTATGATAAGTTCCGAACCTTGTGCATTTGTGGGACCCTCTCATAAGTGTACGGCGTCTGCCACGTCCTCGGATTTGGGTTCTGGGGCGTGATAGATTAAGTGGTATCAGAGCTTAGGTTTAAATTAAGAGCTTAGGATTAAATTAAGCACCTCCAGATTTAGTGGTATCAGAGCTTTAGGTTTAATTAAATACCTAGATTTAATTGAATACCTAGGATTTGTTTAGAACTTGGCTAGCCAATGGATTTTAGAACCGTGGTGAGACGAGTGATGGGGTTATATAAGGGACAATTCTGATTCATGTTGCTTGAAGTTTCTAATCCATTTTGATGAGATGGTAATCTGATTGTTCTTGTTTCCTGCCTTCATATCCTGTGTATATTCATGAAATTAATCTTGTCTACCATGTTGTTAAGACCTTGTTTTGAAACTTAGTCATTTTCTTATAGTCTGCACTTGTTTAGGCTTGTTACTTGAATATAATTTTTGTATGCTCTTTTGCCACCATTGTAAAATCTGAGGAGTTGTAAAGATCTTTTGTTATCGATCCTGTTGGTCTCTACAACATAGCTGGTTGAGAAATTTGTTCTGTTTGTCACATGACCAGTGGAAGATGGGCAAACCCTCTACTTTGTAAGAGATTCAAGGCCATTTTAGCAAATGTTGTGTGTTTTCTACATGCGTTTTAGGAGCTGGATAACTTGGTAATTTCGTTGCTCATTATCTTTTTGAAAGTCTTATAGTGAAGTTTCACTTTTTCCATTTGGAGCTTCATGGTCTTTTTATGTGGCTCATTTTTCTATATTGGTTAATCAAAAACAGTGATCAATTCAATTGAAATTGCCGTGTTTTTGTGAAGATTGGCCAGCTGTCATAAAGTTAAACTCTCTATTATTGCTAATCTCTACATTCTTGATACCTAGAAACTGCTTAAGACTCTTGAAATCCATCTTGAATCTTTCTTGAGATTGCTTTGTACTTGTTCTTGAAACTGAAATCCAAAAGAAATGGATAATGATTATTGAAATCCTCTTTATCTTGATACTTGTCTGAAATTAATTCTTGCACCGTTCTTGGAATCTTATCTTGAACCTTGCCTAGAGTAAAGTCATGTTAGCATCCTTTCCTTGAAAATCAATTGATATTTGGTTTTTGGAATCTATTTTGAATTGTCTTGGAAAACCATTCTTGTCCTGACCCTTACTCTTATTCAAATTTTGTATACTACTCTTGCTCAAATCTTGCATATTATGCTAGTTCTTGTTTTAGTATACCTGTTTGATCTTCTTGATTTTTGATTTTGTTCATATGGACACCTTTTTAGGAGGGTGATGATTATTAGAAAATACCTATATGAGGCATCCTAAATTCCTATCTCTTGCAAGTGTTAATCTCTGTATTCTTGATATCTTAGCTTTGACTAGACTCTAGGATGTCTAGGATGACTTGATTGTAAATTTGTTTAGCCTCCATGGGCTACGAGGTGAAGGGCTAGTCTTTAAAGTACCTGATGCCCTAGAGTTTTGTTCCAAGAGAAATGGTTCTTTTATCTGGCTGCTTTGATTTTGTTTGCCCTTTTAATTAGAAGACAGTAATCTTCTAAGTATCTTGATCCCCACTATTGATTAATTAATTCGTGTTACTTGGGGTGTTAGATCTTGACATCCTGGTTATATCTGCTCTTGAATCCGTGTTCTGGTTGTCATTATTGAAATCTCTTTTGTGAGCCTAATCCTTGAATTCTATTGCTTGTTTCATGGTTAACTCTTGTCTCTTAATTTTGACTGCTTTGTTAAATTTGATCTTGATTCTTGGTGAATGCCGTTTTGTTGCTGAAATTTTTGAGGCATTCTACCTTGCACTCTTATGTTCCAGTTTTCTTCCAAGCATTCGTATTTTCCATTGATTTCATTCTGATGCTATTCTGGAAATTCACATGTCATCTGATGGGTCTAGCTTTTAACTCTTGTTAATTGCTAAAATCTGTCTCTTGATTCTAGTTGTTTTGTTAAACATGATCTTACTTATTGGTTAACCTTGTTTTGTGGCAAAATGTATAAGGCATCCATGCACTCGTTCATTCCTTCATGATCCATATATCCATTGGATGCTTATCTGTCTTTGATAGAGTTCAAAGTTTTGTTGTGCTCGTCTTTAAATCCATGCCATTCTTTGCCAACTCGTCTTGTGTTGGGTTCATAGCATAGCCCCACAATTGTTCTTTTGCTGCTTTGGCAGGATTTATTTTTATTCCTTGTGCTTCCCATATCACCCCAACCTTCAGTAGCTTATTTCATGGTAAATCCTGTTAAGTAGTTAATGTTCTATTTTTATGATTAGTTGTGGTTTGATATTAGAGTGGCGCAGTGGAAACGCAGTAAGCCATGTTCTGTTCATAAAGAGTTAGTGAGGCATTTGTTTAGCCTTGGCTTCTGTGAAACCATTCACCAATCTAGATGATCCTCAATTTGAGTTTTGGGGACAAAACTCCTTTTTAGGAGGGGTGAATGTAATATCCCAAAATTTTGTGATATTTTAGCACTTAGTTAAGGACTTGATTGTGAGAAAATATTATTTTGAGGCTTATTAGCTAAAATATCCAAACGTGAGGGACTTAAAAGAGGGAAGAATGTGGATAAGGATCAACTATTTTTTTCTCCTTTTCCTCTTTCTTCTTCAGCTCGATTCTGCTCTTGTTCTTCATCCCCGACAGCCCCCCCAAGCCCCTCCAGCCACCAACTCATTTCTTTGAGAAAATTGGTGACAAAACTTGAAATTTCTCTTTCTTTCTTGCTCAATAACAAGTTTTAGGACTTAGAACTCTCTCCCTCAACCCAGAAATTCCAGATTTGCTCTGCTCTTCCTCCCTTGTCCGTTGGTTTCTGCTATGTGGGTGCGAATTTCTGGGCTTTTTTGGTAAGAACAGCCATGAATCTCCCTTCTCCAGCTTTAATTGGCTTGGGTTTACTTTAATTTCTCTTGGTTCTCCAATTTTTGGGTAGATCCCCCTGAATTTTCTACACTTCTTGTCGGTTCCTCCCCAAACTGCAGCTCCGGTTTTGCTTGCTAAATTCTAGTAAGTGGCAGCTCCATTTAAGTCCCAAATTACCCACTAGTTGCTGAAAATTTGTCTGTTAAATTGCTGCCCTATGCTGTCTGAAAATCTGTTAAAAAATGGGGATGAATTTCGTAGTAATTAGAGCATAATTAAGCTTAATTCATGTATAAATTGCTTGAGTTGGCTGTTGTGATTTTGGAGGAAAATCTCGAGTGTTTTAGCCCTTGTTTTTGCCAAAGCCGTGCTCTTCCCTTTTTGCCGTGGGATTGGGAAACCAAATTGGTGAAATTTGGCTCTAAAACCTCTTGTTTAAGAAATTTTTGGATATTATGATTTTATTTAAAATATTTGGACTCGGGGTAGA
>BPVZ01000033.1:389983-406344 GCA_020521535.1 Rubroshorea leprosula
TACTCTCTCTAAATCGTTTGGGGAGAAGGCATCAGCCCCCATATCTCTGCTGCAAAAAGACCACGACAGCATATAGCAGACCACCGAATAGGATAATGATGTCCCATGCAGTGGAATAAAAATCCTTCTTATGATTGACATACACGTATGGGCAATCAAGGTATCCTGAAGAGCTGAGTCCTATAAAGCTCATATGCATGGGGCAGCAGACGCACCAGGGTGGTCCCAATGTAGAAGGAAGCAGCAAGAGCCTCCTTGCTTGAGTTAGAGAATAAGTTGAATGCTATCTGTGCGGATGCAAAAAACCATCTAGGACCAACCCATGATAAGATTTGAGGGCAGTCCAGAGAGAAGGTTTGCGGTAATTATGCTTGATTGGCATGTAAAAAATTAATTTTAAGTGTCGTCGTAGAAATGGGCTCTGCTTTGAATCCTTCCATTGGTACACAAACCAAGCAATCAACCCGCCACTGATATACAATGGTAGAGAGGCATATAGAACCTTTTTCTCAGCACCCCACAAGCAATTTTTGCTTTCTTCCCTTTGTCTTGCAAACCATGTGAGTTGGAGAAGACGGAACTGCAAAATAAAAGCTACCATTGTTATCATCCTCACAATTGTTTCATTTACTTCAAGCCGTCCACCAATCTGAAGAAAAGCACTCTACAGATTATTGTTCTTAACAAACAAGGCTTCAAAATTGAACAGCGGAATCATGTGCCCCGAAGTAAGGACAATGAGAATCATAACAGAAATGAAGGGGAGCACATCTGGATGTTTCTTCACAAGAAAAAGTTGCAAACCCACAAAGACGCACACAAGTGTATTAGAAATCAGAACAATAGTTATCTCCAGATCCGTTTCAACTAATGGATTTTGTAGCTTGCCTAGTGTATATTGATTTTGAAGACAAATCAATCCGTTCAAAATAAAGAGGATCTGACTTGGATCTTTTGCTTTCCATTGCTCCCTTGACATGATCACTGTCTGCCGCATTTAGGAGAGAAAATTGTAAGGTAACTGTAATATTGCAGCCAGTGACTGATTTTTCATCAAGTTTTGACTAGTTTATCCTATGTAGCCTATCATGCACAGAAGACAAGTATCTCTAACATAATGTTCCTTCAGCAGAAATTTCAACTTCTCTGGATACAGGAATTTCACCACCAAATGCAAAACCAGATACAAAAGTAATGTTGTGGCTGATGTTCAAAGGGCTCCCATTGTTATTGCTAAGGTGAAGTCCAGGCCTCCAGGCTGACCACAGCCTATCATGCTGGTATGTATAAAGCTGTTTGCCCACAAATAGTGGGGATGCATAACCCCAGGCTGTTTGTCCTTTAAAGTTCCTCAATGAAATGTCAAATTCATTTCCGATGAATACCCATCAGGACATTTTTTCCTATTGAGTTTAGCAGTATTCTTGTTAACACAAGATTTTCTAGCACCATCAATCTCCACATACTCATATTTTAACCCAGGAGGAAGATCAAGTGATAAATGTCTACTAACACTACTGAAGCCAATCCTACCAAAGTTAATTGGACCATTCTCAGTTCTATTGCTCCAAATTTGCCCAACAAGTAAACCCCTTTTTCACGAAGACAAAATCTTGCGAAATCCCAAGCTGAACTTGGTAGAGCGATCCCCAACAAAAGCATCAGCAGTAGAACGGGTGAAATTAAGAATTCTACAAGCAACACCATAAAGCCTATTCTCCTCCTTATCCCATGCTCCCTCAGCAATCAATGTGGTGTTAGGATCAAAAGGAAAAGGAACCATCCTGCTTCCAAAAGTACTGGAGTTACGAAAGGCCAACAAAATCTGCATTTTCCCTTTATCCACACACCTAATCTGCCTCAAAAACAGGACTACAACCGGCATTGGTGCAATCACTCCTATATTCCAATTCAAAGGTAAGAGTTGGTTTACTGATAACAGAGCAAACTCCCACTTTGAACTCAGAGGCAAACTCTCCTCTCCATCATCATCATTCCCACTCCAAGTATCTGAATGCCTATAACTATCAATCAAAGGGAACTCATATTCATCATCATGATCACGCATCCCCAAAATCGATATTGGATCAAAATTACTTACACAATGTTTGTCATCCAAGCTCTCCAAAACCCCACTAGCTAAAATTCCAAAATTACTTGAATTCTTTGAATAAGTAAGCTTAAGAACAACTCTATAAGGTTCTGACTTACCCGCATCTCTCTGACTCACTCCTCCCGATCCAACCATACAAAGCCTTCCAGTAGATTCCGACCGATTCCCATTCAGCACAAAAATCGAATGAACACTCCTCCGATCAACAGAGGACGATCTCGGAATTTGCAAAGAAAGCTTTGCCTAAATCTTTGACACGTTAGCTTGGTGGCTACTGTCATTTATGATCTCGAAGACATAGCGGGGAGGAACACAGCAGATTTGGCAAATTCATGAGCGTAATTCAACCGGAAGAAGATACATTCCCCTCCGGAAAAGAACCCAATTCGGAAATCAATAGGGCGGGCGAACCGTGACGAGGGGTGTGCTGGAGTCCAGTGGCAAGTCTGGTATTATGTGATTGCAGAGTTTGGCATATTGGTCGCTCATTAGAGCGGCAGTGGCGGGGAAGTGAAGGAGAAAGATGACGGAGATGAAGAAGATCAGACTTGGTGACCATTTTCAGTTTTTAAGTAGGGGGTTTAGTTTAAGGTGCAACGGAGGAGGAGGACTAGACTCCATCGCCGGAAAAAATGGTGCATATCCATGATACTCCAAACCAGTTCCAGACAGAGCTTTTAAAAAATTTTATAAAATATACTCTAAATTTTACAGTATTATTTTTCAGTCATTTTCGGATTATAAAAAATATCATAATGACGTGTCGTCAACACGTGCACACTTGGCATCTAGAGAAATTATGTAAACAATCCTTAACCTTTGAAAACGTGTTCAATTTAGTCTGTGTAGATTTCATGTTACGAAAGTAATTAGTTTCATGTATATTTACAAATTATTCATTCATAAATAGCAAATAAAACTCTTATCTAACTAATAACAAATATGTAATTTGAAAGTTTGAAAATTTTAATCTTTATACCAATTTTTTATTATTAACAACTCAAATTTAAAAATATTAAATTCAAACGAAAAAATTCTCATAAATATTTCAAGTAACCACCAATTAAAAAAAGACTTACAAATCACAAGAAAAACAAATAACAGAAGCTCGTTGGAATATTAGGAAACCTAACACCATTCAGGAAATCAGGTAAAGGTAATTATATTTTATGTCCCTCACTCGTTTCCCTCGTATATAGGGTTTGTCAAGATTTAGTTTTCCAAGTTTGGCAAGATTTTGAGGTGAACTCTTTGAAGAAAATACAAATACAAAGTATTTCCCTTTGTACTTTCCATTTTCTTAATATTCGGAAAGATACAGCAAATATTCAAGATGATGTATAACAATCTGCAGATAATACATTAATAAAAGGGAGTCAGAAAGAATAATGTAAGCACACCAATCCAACATTTATTTCTTATTTCACAAAGTTATTGTTGCAAACACCATAACACCATACTAGGGCCAGACTAAACCTTCACCAAAAACAAAACAGATACTTAATTCAAATTTTATTTATTTACAGAGATACCAAATTGTAGCAATAGTAGTGTTTAGTTTTGTGGTAACTTGCATCAGAACAGAACATTCATGTGTCAGGCCCTGTGAATTGGCTGCAGTCGATACCTATATCAGTAAATGCCTCCACAAGCTTTGGGAAGAGCTTAGCAAGCATGATTTTGAACCCAGTAGAACTTCCCTTTGAGTTTTCATATTCGTTTTCCCCATCTTCGAAAGCATGTCCTACCGGAGCATCTTCCATGTATGCCTTACAAGCTGACAGAATGAAGCTTGAGCGCTTGCTGAAGTGCTCCTTGACGAGTGCCTCAAAATGCTGCACCAGCAAACATCAACATTTAGAAATCATGTTTTAGTGGATGAGATGAACAGAGAAGTTAGTATATCAACCCTTTACCTTAGGTGGCTTGTGGAGTATGTAAAGCATGGATTTGCAGTTGAGGAGGAAGGCGCTTTCATTATAATTTATGGAATTCTTCTCCCCCTCAGCTCTTCCAATCTGCTTATCATAACCAGCCTCATTGAAATAAGGCTTCTCATTGAGCACGAGAGCCTGGAGGGAGAGAAGTACTTGAAGAATAGTAGAGTCTGGATTCCACACTTCGGTGCCAGAACCCGTCCATGTGTTTAAAAGGCTGAGGCAAACATTTCCAGATTCATACAAGTTCGGATTCAGGCGTAGGCCACCCGAATTGTAATGTACCAACTGCATAAAATTGTTTCCAGTACATATAATTTTAGTGAGTGATGTGTCATCAAGCTCTGGTTAAATAATTAGCAAGAAAACAATACACAAGAACTTACAGGTGGTTCACTAGGATATTCTGGAGGGAAAAAAATGTCAAAGAAGAATAGCCCATCATGGTAGGGTGTTCCTGATGCACCAACAACAGCTGCTCTTAGGAGATCCATTCTTTCCTCATAGATGCGAACATAGATAGTTTCTGTTCATGTCAGCAATATGATTGTCAAGAAATAACCAGTGTAAGCTTTAAATTATTTTAGCATACATTCTCCTCAGTTTGTAACTGCATGCCTATAGCAATGTGTTTCATCTTGTTCTAAAGAATGTCAACGTCTAAACCGAGCATGAATGCATTTTTTTTCCATGATCCCATTAAACATTTTATCATTTTCTTCATAGAGAAAAGGTTGATAAAGGAGACTTCTCATAGAGACCTTAGAACCTACTACAGATGCAAAAGCCTAAAAGTCTTTCCCACACCAATGTTTTCCCATTTAAGATGGCTATAGAAGTAACTAACGATTGAAATTCCAACTTCCAAGCAACCATTCATGCTATTCTGAAGAGAATTGACTAGGGGAAGAACTTCAAAATATATAACACATAATAGCAGTAATGTAATGAAGAAGATAAAGTGCTAACCAGGAAGGTCTTTCTCTAGAATGCTCCATTCTTCCTGAACCTTCTTTAGCCAACTTCTTTTCATCTGTAAGGGGCATCAGGGAAAATTAATGAAAACTGATCTTCCTGATTGTTTGAAGAAATCCACTGGCATTTTAAAGGATGATTGGGAATGTGTCTAACCTGAGGAAGTAGCTGTGTGTTGCCCTCACCATGAAATTTGTGGTCAGAGCAGTCGCTAACCATATCAAACTGCCTAAACCAATCTGTAATCTCACCCTCTCTTGAAAACATAGCATCTTTCCTCTCGTCATTGTCCCCAACTTCCTGCTTTGAGTTTCCCATTCCAAATGTCTGCAACTCACCTGGATCTGGTTCAACACAGAGGTCACAAGCTTCCAGCACTTCTTTCTCAAGGAGAATTTCACATTCTTCTCTGTCAGCAGAAATAGGACCAGAAGTGGAACCAAGAGTTCCAAGGAAGGCAGATGCAATGTTTGTGAAGAAGCCAATAGCAGCTTGACGAAGGGAGAAGGAATTAGGCCCAGCACCATCTGAATTCACCAAACCCTAAATCATATAGACACAATTCAGTCCAGGAAAAGAAAATTTTTTATGATGCAAGCATTTTCCTTTCAGCAACTTCCTCAATTTTAAGGAAGTGTTGACTAAATAAACATACTCTTGATCAATTCTTTCATTTAGGATAAGATATGAGTAAACTTAGTTCAGGTTGGTTTCAAAATTGGTGTGAAAATATGTGAGGTTAATATCAACAACAAAAGCTGATCTTATCAATTAATTGAGCCCAAGATTAGTTTTCAAGCACATCTAATAAACAATTGAGTTTAAATCCTAGAATTTCAGCTATAAGCTCAAGATTAAAACTCATTAACAGCTTATTTACATTAAAGTCTTAATGAGTTCTAATCTCTTTGTCCCCTTTAAGTGTATCTATAATTTTCCTAATAGTAGACAAGTTATAGCAATCCTGATTTGTAGTTGCAGATAAGGATTTACTATTTGTTCAATCAATAATATTTCTATTTTTCAAGAAAAAAACAATATTTCTATCATCTTCCTGCATATTTAGCATTAAAGAAAAATGTTGACTGAATTAATCATGTCTGCTTTGATTTTACAAGACATCTTATCTCACATCCTTCTTATAGTATTTAAACTGCCATTTCAAATTAATCTGTACTTAGGTAAATCCAGGTGTAATTGTATGGGCAGGACAGTCTTGCAAAAGAAACTCATGTTATGAGAGAGTTGAATTTACCTTTCCTTTCCTGTTACAAGATTGTTTCTCATGTGCAATCATCTCTTGATTTAACTCCTCAGAGTTTTCTTCTAAGAGAACAGGGGTTGCAGCTGGACCTTCATATTTCTCCAACCGAATAATTTCGTAAGGTGCCACCTGTAACAAAGTTAGATAATCAATTCAAAGATGAAATACCCATAACTACTAAGCTCTGCCACAAGAACCATAGAAAATGAGTTTCATAAGAACCTCGAGTTGATTGAATGATATCAATATATATTATATGGGTGAAAGAACTAAACCTTACACAAAACTCCTGGTATTTGTTGCAAAATGAGTTTCATAAGGTTGTTGGAACTCAGAAGTAAACAAATTGAAATAAAGACCTACATTAACAAAGCTAAACATCCCACAGAATACATATATAGGTGTCATCTCTTCTTGTTTGAAATCTATGTTTAATTAATTATAACCCCAACTAGAAATCTGAAGAAAGTCCATCCACAATTTGAGAAGACAACCAACCAGTCGTTGTCCATCAAGTGTTTTTTTTTTGGGGGGGGGTAAGCCGGTTGTCCAGCAAGTTGACTCAGAATGCTTAAATGTATTGCAGGACACATAAAAACAGCATTCCAATGGAATATCCTAGCATAGAGACATGGGGGATGTCGCTCAGGTATGTCCTATTTAGCTACTCTAGGATCCGGTCAAAAGGTAGGTAACAACTATCTGGTGGGGCAAAGGAACGTAAAGGATTTGATCCAGCATTGTTCAATGATATAACACATAAGATAAGCCACCAGACTCTGTATACAAGCACAAAATAAGTTACTCTTAAAGACTATTCTAACTATGGAATAATGGGAATTGAATGGCCTGACTACAACTATTCAATTATAAACAAAAATATCTGGTATCAGGGCCTAGAAGTGTCTTACCATCTTCAAAAGAATAACTGAAGTTAAGCATGCGTCTATACATGCTTAGAATTTTATTCTCTCTGATATAAACGCAAGGAAGTTATAAATGTACTGAAATACATTTACTTCCAATCCGAAAATAATAATAATAATGAGCAAGATACATACCTTGGTTGAAATGCCAATAGCCCATTTCACCTCCACACTACCATCTTCAAAGCCAGTAACAATGCCAATGCAAGATAAATAACATATGCTAGGGCATCCTTTCTGATTGCAGCCACAGACCTTGCCCTTCAAAGTGACTTCTGTATCCAAACCAGATTCTGAGATTATGTGACCTCCATCAGCTCGGTCACCAGGGTCACCCTGAGCCACCCTAAATACAATGTCGCCAAAACAGAATGAGTAATCTGGGTGCTCAACAAGTTCATAAGCACTCATGGTTTCCACCATCTGCTTTCCATCAGAATCCTTTTCTTCATTCACAATTGTGTTTCTCCACTGTACCTTAACAGTCCGTTCCTTCGCATCCACATGCTGCACAACACCCCATCTTTTACTGTTTTCAGTAGTGCCCTTCTCCAGTACAAACTGCTCGGGCCAAAATTCATGAGCATTTACAACACCTACAGGGAGTAAGTTCTGAGAGTCTAATCCCAAACTACAGCTACCATCCTGCCATGCCACATCCACCTTGGTCCTTGTCTTCACGATAGCAAATATTTCCTCCAATTTTGAACCAACATTTCCTCTCTTAAATCCTCTTTCCAGCTTATTCTGATCTTTAATGAGATCATGCACTGGCGTATGAAGAAAAGCTTGCTCCCTTATCCCCTTGCGATCAGCAAGTGGAAGTATACACCAGTCACCCAGCTGCCAGTTTGCATGGGAAAAACATGACAATAAGGTCAAGTTTCCTGAGTCCTGCAAACATGGAGGAGGAGATGCACTCATGCCACAACCAATGCGAGCAGATGCAATCCAATCAACATGAATCAAACCTGCATCCACGCCAGAAACAATTCCTTCATCTTGATTTCCCCTCCAGTTACCACATAACCATCTAGCTGATTTTGAAACATTTGGGAGCACAAGAACTCTCTGTCCTGGATGATAGTGGTAATCTGAATCTTCAAGTAAGTTGGGAGAAGTAGGTACAACCTTCTCTGGATCCATAACAGTCACCTCACACTTTGATCCATCATCAAAGACAATAGAGAGGCGGTCAACAACTTTCTCCACCCTTCCAATCCATGTTTCATGAACCACATAATCCCCCACTGAGAAGGAGCGGATCTTCAAAAGCTCCTTGGAATTAACATCTTTAATTACTTTCCCATGAACACTGTCAAGATCCACAAACATATTAATATTGACGACCCTGCCTGTCTGCCCTGATTGATCTGCTGCATTGCAAACGATGTCCCCATATGCAAATGCCCTTTCAAATGAGAGGAAATCATCAATTTTACCAATGCTCTCCTCCAGTCTTGACAGAATGATCTGAGCCTGGCCACCATAAAGAAAGTCAATTTCCTGCTCCTCACTACCACTTTCACTCTCCCAATCAGAATCAGCTAGGAAAACTTCCATTATTTAATGCCTACCAAAAGATGTATTTATACAGAGCAGACACTTCTTTGATAGGAATCTTATTGCAGTTAATACAACTGTTTGAGAACAGATAATGAGTCAGAATCCTGAAGAGGATATTCTGACTCTAATGCCAAAGGAGATTTGCCCTAAAGGGTAGGAGTCAACTAAGGTAAGGACTCCAAAATGCCAAAGGAGATTTGCCCAAATGGACTGAAGTTTATACTGAAGGAAACTTCCAGTGGAGATTTCCTACAGAAGTGAAATAAAGTCAACATGCCACATATTCCCCCCAAAGGTATGAATGAAGCACAGAGGAGGAAAGATGACCTGTGCTATAGCAAGAGCAGCAAATGATAAAGTTCTTATGAAATAAAGACACCCCTAAATTATGACTGCCTAGGTAACTGATGAACGGAATAAAGATCTAGAAATTGCCAAAGGAGATTTGCCAGTTAGCTGAGTCTTCACTTATAAATATATATGTCACCTCTGAAAGATGTGTTTCTTCCAGAAACTAAATTTATATTGCCAAAGGAGATTTGCCCCAAAGTGAACCCAGAGTTTCTGCCAGTTACTCCTGCTCCAAAGGAGACTTGTCTCATGAAGAAATGAGCAAAAATTGGATAAAGACTCAGCCAACATAAACAGTAGCTTGATCCCAAAGACTGCTACACAAATTTACCTAACAGTTTAACATCTCCATGGAACCTGTAACAACAACCACCAGCAGTATGTCTTTAAAACTCATCAATATAGAGGGGCAATAATATGCTAAATCTAGAAAATGCAATTGTGATTGCTTAACCTTCCTTTCTCATAATATATAGTATTGAATTGGGTCCATAAAAGTGCATGAAGAATGACATACAAAGGGAGATTTGAGAGCAAAAGAGACAAGTTACTTTTAAATATGTAGTAATGTCGAGTACAATAACTAAAAAGCACCTGAACCTGCATAAAATTTTCTATCCCAGGAAAAGACCAAATTTCCACCAAAAAAAGAGATTTAAGATGATAATATCGTGTTCAAATCATTACTCAGCAGTGCACAGACCACGATTTTCCCTAAATTGTACAGCTTCAACCAGTTTCTTATTATGGAGCACAGTAAGTTGCACTACTGGTCAAGTTTATAAATGATAACACCAAAGCGAATCAGTTTACTTCCTCGTTTAGAAGCATCAGCAATGGTGGGACGGAGGGACACAGAAACAATTAAAATCCATAACAGTCAAATTCTAAAATAAGTTTTTAGATATGAATACAGATTTTGAAAACCATCTCATAAGGCATAAGCATATATGACTATACAACCTTATCCCCCTAGAAATTTCAAATTTTATCAGAATTTAACAATGAACAGATAGTTCCAAGCAGCACTAAAAATCCCTTAATAACATAAAAAAGAAATGATAAGAATGAAGACTAATAATCCCAATAATCTTCAGAATAGATTTAAAAGAATGAGAAAACTAGAAAACTTAACCATGAGAGACACAAAGAAGGATGATTTATGAGATCAACAATAAGAGTCACATGGCCATATTCATAAATCCTACAAATAAAACTGGATTCAAGATATAACAACAGTGAAAATGATGAACTGCAGGGCAAAAAAACCATACCATTTGCCGCCTCTAAATATCAGTGGAGCCATGAATGAATTTCCCGCAAACCAAACAACCAAAACCCAGAAATCAGTGTGGACTCCACCCCAGCTGACGGAAGGACCTCGACCCAGATAGCGAGTTCTCCATGGAAATTGGAAAGTTGCCTGCTTGCTGTCTTCTCTTGCTTCCTTGCTGTCTCTCTCTTTCCCAGAATATGAAACGACGAGAAACAGAAAAAGGGAAAAGGTGAGTAAATTCAAAGAGGTCGACTTCCTCCCTGAATCCGGCCAATCATGCCATTAACGAACATTGAAACCATGGCAAAGTCATGCATCTCCCCCTCTCTCTCTTTCCAGAAATCGCCAAATGGTTAAGCTGTAGTTTCCGCGGTGCTTTCACATCCCACATTGGATCTTATTAAATGCACACACAGGAAAGAATATACCAACAGTATCAGACACAATACTGTACCAACAAACCAGGCAATAGCTTTTTTTTTTCCAAAATTCCTTGAGCCGCCCCCATACGTTTTCCTTCGAGAATTAGACTCAGTTAGTTAGTAGTTATCTGTAGTTACTTTTCCCTTCACATTTTCTCTTTTGTCTTTCTCTTCTTTTCTTCCTGCTTCATTTTTTTCAAATATTGCCAAAAGTTTTAACTTTTACTTGCTAAAAGTTTGAACCTTTAACCACCATGTCTAAGTTTTGAGGAGCACCCAAAAAATTAATTTTTTTATGCACCAAGTTGACATGGGTGCACATTTAAAATTGCCGAGAAACGTCATGAATATAAATAAGGTTAAAATGTCAATTTGATCCTTTAACTTTTAGATTTGTACTAAAATTATCTCTTAACTTTAAAAAATACTAAAATTATTCTTAAATTGTAATTTTTTATACCAAAATAATCCTCAAACTTTGAAAATAACACCAATTTAATCCTTAAACTCTAAAGATAAGGACTAGTTTACTTCTTAAACTTTGATTACAAATACCAATTTAATTTTTCAATTTTAATTATATTGATTTGATATATAAATAAAAATATATCACAATAGCAAAATATAATTATTTGATTTTACGCTTCATTAGTATTTTAAAAAGAATTGATTTTGTGACAAAATAATGAGTTATGTGATATTTCTATTAATGGAATAACTCTTTTGGCATTAAAAATTAAAGTTTAGGGACCAAATTAATATTTTAACCTATAAATAAACAAATTAAGAAAAAAAAGAGGTTAAAAACCATGTTCCATTTATTAAACATGGTTTTGTTCTTCTCTGAAGAGTTAAAAAAAAAAAAATCTTAATCATGTTAATTTTTTGGGGGGAATAAGGAAGATAAGTATTTGGCTACTTAGAAAATTTTTGGGTCTCCACTTATTATTATTGTTATTATTATTATTATTATTATTATTATTATTATTATTATTATTATTATTATTATTATTATTTTAACAAGGGCAATGATTAGAGGTTAATAAAGTTAGAATTATTAATGGGAGGTATTAAACCTGAATAAGAGTGCAATCTATCGGCTACTCTTTTGGGCAACAGCAACCACAACCACAGAGGGAGAATGCAAGAAGGGATGGGGATTGAGCCCCACACCCAAGGTAAGATGCCTTTAACTAATGGTTAAATGAACACTTGGGTCACACGGGCTTCTTTATTGTTATTATTATTTTGGTACAAGGTCTCCACTTTTGGGCAGCAGCAACCACAACCACAACCACAGAGGGAGAATGCAAGAAGGGATGGGGATTGAGCCCCACACCCAAGGTAAGATGCCTTCAACTAATGGTTAAATGAACACTTGGGCCACACGGGCTTCTTTATTGTTATTATTATTTTGGTACAAGGTCTCCACTTACTGTAATTGCACCTATAATTTGATACACATGTCAGCTAAAGGAAGTATTTAAAGTAAAAAATCTATAATTTTTTATGGAGGAAAAGGGGATGACAGATTGCACTCTCGTGAGATGATGTGGACATTTAAGGTTGCAGTCACTATTAGCAAAAAGTAGATGGCTTGCACATGTTGAGGTCATATAGTTAGGGAAGATACAGGTTTTAACATAAAAAAATGACTTGTGATCGCAAGCTCAAATCACAACATGAGAATATGCTTGGATACAGGTTTTTAACAAAAAAAATAAATGCTTTGTGATCACAAGCTAAAATCACAACATAAGAATATGCTTGGTATATAACATCACTAACACAGATTTAGAGTACAGAAAATGATAATGGAGAAGAAAAAGGAAGATTTTTGGTATAAAAAGCTCCTGCAGCTGCAGGTTTTCTTCGTTTTAACAGCTGAAATCACCTATACTTTTACTATGCTGTCTTTTATATAAACAACATGAAAATGCTAAAGTGCTTAATAAAGTTACTTTTCACCTGCAAAATTAATCAGAAAATTAAGCTTTAACTACAGAACATGTGGTATGTCCTGCTTTAGCCTAAAGATTATGTTCGTGACTGGTTTAGGCAGAAAAAAAAAGGTATTGTTACCATGACATGTTTATAGTATTAGTTGTCGGAGTAGGTGCTTTTGTAGTTGCTTACCTGATGACATACGGGCCATGTATAGACAGACATGGTAGCAAACAGCAGTTCAGTTTGGTTTATTAGATAAAAGACAATAAGATTTATATGATGCAATCCAAAAACAAACATTTGGAGGATAGTTTTTCAGTGATTGATAGTGTTTTTCTTCTTCCTTTTTGTTTTAGGGGTTAATGAATTGATTGTTAAGCAGAGTGGAATCGAGGATTAATGTTTTCCTTCTGTAGTGAACAATCTTTTGATTTGGTCCACAAGCTCTACTACTCTACTATTCCACACTATCTAGTTGGAAAAGAGAGTTGTAATAAAATATGTGCCAGAAAATGACTAATTCCTAACCATCCACTTCCATAATCAAAGTTCTCCTTGCATTCTATACTTTCTAACTTTTTTCTCTTTTCAGGTGGGCAACAAATTGGTGCAATCTGTATTTGCCTCAAACGCAATTCCAAGCACCTTTAACCCTTCATTGATCACAAGGGACAATGATGCTTTTGCCTTGGTAGAACTTTAAATCTAAAACAGTGTTCTGTTTATGTGATTTCATCTTTCACCACCAAAGTCAATGAAACAATATTTTAGAGAGTGGGGTTCTTCTTTGGAATAGTCTGAAGCATAGTTCTTTTGCCACTAAAACCATGTTTGGCATCTGAATTTGAAGCTAGAAATTCCACAGCTAACCATAGAATTTATTCCCTTGTTTTTGCAAGCTTAAAGAATTGATTTTTCATCCTTTTTCAACCCAACATCTTTACAGAGAGGCACACGCTTTCAAAACCAAAGTTGGATTCAACGTTCTTGCATAATTGAGCTTGGTGCGCCACCCACATCCGTCAGAATATTGCAAAATTAGACTATTTGATACCTGAAGAGTTGAAATCTGATTATCTCATATTAATTATCATAATGGTTTCATTTTTAAATTCGTTTCAATAGCAGACTCAAACTCCGTTCTTCTGCAACAGACAGAATATTCACAGGTTCATTCCTTCACTGCTAATTCTTCGTTTATAATATGATAAAATGAAGCATGATTTCACTACTCAAGTTTGATTTTGATGAGCTATTTTGCTTATATAGCAAATAAATATACTGCTATGGACGTAGACTATCTTTATCTTCCATAAAAAAAATAAAAAAAAAATGGAGACATATAGTGGAGGGATCACTCCCTTGACTAAACGGTTTGGCAAGTTCTAGACTAATAGAAAGCCTTTTTTTTTTCTTCAACCAGATCACAAAAGAAAAGTGCTTTCTAAATGATGCTAATCATGACTCCAGAATCTTTCTTTTAATGGGTCACCATTGCTTCAACTTTATATCAACATTCCTCTGTCAGATGATTTTCTCTTCAAAAATGGACGGTTTTTATTCATGCAGCCAAGTACAACTCTAGAGCCTTTTTCATTGGAATCTATCCAATCTTCAAGGACAACACAAAAAAAAGGAAGGAACATTGTCTGCTCTGAAAATGCCAATTCTATCAGAAGGGTGAGGATTTCAGCACAACGGTATCATCTTATCAGCAATTTGATTTCCTTTCCTAAAAGGATACCACTTTAATCTAATTATAGGCACTTCAGAATCATATTATAAAACTTGTCTTGACCTCATCAGTCCATAATTTAATGCCAGTGCCTTGCATGGACATGAAATATGATACACGACGATATCAAGTGGGGAATGCTTGCGTAGGTGAATGTTTTTTAATATAAATACCCAAAAGAATTAAAATGGAATACTCCTAACCTCATCTATTATTTGCTGAAGTTTGTGTAAATGCTCACTAGTATGCATAAATAATGCTTTCGGTGGGTTATTTTACTTGTGATGGATTTCAAACACAAGTGGATTCATTATAAATATCAAAGAGGAAACCCACTTTTGACTAATAAATTGAGGAGGTTGGCACACAACTTTTGAATACTTCAGATAATTTAACCCTTTCTGTTGCATCATAAACCACTTAACAGGCTCATATGGTAGGTTATGAACCTAGATATACTAGAATTCGTAAACACAAAAACCTCTTCATGTGAATTATTTTGAGGAAAATGTCTGGTGCATATTCCATTTATGCACATTCGAATAACAAACTTCAAACTAGGGTAAGAAAATCTTTCCAGATAAAAGCCTGTCATTGAACTCTCTGTGGGATTCAGAGAGTTTTTCTGCTCTTTCAGCAGGTTCAAATGCGTAGATTAAGTCAAATATCACATTCCAGATTCTCTCCTTAGAACTCAGGCAGGACCAGATTTAAACGTATGATACACTACTAGTGGATGTAACTATGGGAAGAAGGAGGCTAAAAATATCAAATTCCATCTACAGAAAAAGGTGGACAGATCGATCCCAGTTGAAATTTTCAGTAACAAGTATGTAGCAAGATGATTACACTTGCGTATACTTAAACTATACACAGATGATTTATCCCAAAAAAGTCATTGGATATGGGAATTTTTGTATGAAGTTTTCTTGGATATTGTTAAGTGAGGTGAAGTGGGGAAACTGTTGTGACAAGGAATTCCATTAGCATAATCATATTTAAAACGAAAGTGGGAGCAGTGGAACACACCAAAATGCTTTCTTAGAAAATGCCCAGCTGTGTCTTTTAATTATACTAGTTTTGTTTGTACGAAAGAGGGGCTGTTAGTTGCAAAGAAAGCGGTTCCACTTGGAAGCACTTTGTTCATGGAAGAAGATATTCACCAAAACGAAAGAAAGAATTTTTAAATATTATATAATAGCCACCTTGAACCACTAAGAAGTTACAGAAAGAGAGTTTAGAATTTCAATTGTGGCATAACATCAAAAGGAAAATCATAAAAAGCGGTGTTTCTGGGGTCACTATGTAGCCTGTCAACAGGTTACAGGTGTCTATAAGCATTATTATCTCCACTTCCACAAATTTTATTCATTTTTTAGGGATTTTCAACTGTAGATAGTTCATGCTGTCATAAGGACTTGGAATTGGAATTGGAATTGGAATTGGAATTGTAATTGTGTTAGAAATTTACAATATTGACATGTATAACAAAAACTTGATAGTGGGGGAAACATACTTGGCATGGAAGGAAAAGCCTTTGGTGATGTTGCTGATTGTGAATCCTTAACATACAAGGTGGAGAATATAAAATTATTTTTCTTAATTAAAAGAAATTGCATGACAAAAAAGGAAGAAAGGGACTAAAATAGGGTTTTTAATGAAAGAAAGTTAAGAATTTTAATTTTGATCCTAATTGAAGACTGAAGTCAACTATGAAGAGATAGGCTTGTGGGTTTTTGCTACTCACATTTGCACCACTCTTTTAAAGGTCAGTGATGGCACTATGGATGATGAAGACAGAATGGTCTGTCGTTTTCCCTATCCACAATTTCAAACAGTTTCAAATAGT
>BPVZ01000033.1:477000-489137 GCA_020521535.1 Rubroshorea leprosula
TTTCTTTATGAAAACAATTTTGTAATTTAACGTTTAGTGTTGTTTTCGTGAAAATTTTGGCCGTACATGTAATATTATATATATATTTATTTAATAATTTATGAACATTTTGAAATTTATTATAAACTTTCATTATCAAAAAATCAAAATTGAATTCTTCTTTCTTTATGAAAACAATTTTGTAATTTAACGTTTAGTAATCTTTTATTAAAATTCTTTTATACTAGTTTGAGATGTAGAGTTCGAGTTCTCTTCTTAACATTTAAAGAAAAATAAATTCTTTATAATAAAAATAATTATGAATTAAATATCTAATTAGTTGTAACTATATGAGACATTTATTTTAATTTAAAATTTACTAATTTAGGGTAAAAATAAAAAAAAACATTGTTAGAAAAAGATTTAACAGCAACTGTCCTGGACTTTGTAACTTCATTGGTTTTTACCCTTAATAAAATTTGATGAATACAATGTTATACTTATAATATTATATAAAATTATAAATTTATTATCATAATATGGTAATAAATGACTAAATATGCATTAATGTGCATGTAAAATTGAAATAATTAATTAATTACTAATTATAAACATAATATTAATATAGGCATTCATTTTCGATTTTTATATATAGAAATTAGTAGATAAATTTAGTTAACAAATTTTTTAATAAAAATAATATAACTACTATATCATTTATTATTTATAATTATAATATATTATTATATAATCAATTCTTTTCTTTACAATATTCTTGCCTTGCCTAGGATGGTAAGTATGTAATTATTTAATTTTATACTATTGTTTTTGTTGTTTTCATTGAAGAGGTAAGCGGTCAAAGCGAGTCCACGTGCCCACAGGGAATTCGCGGGCCCCCGTCCCCACCACCATTGAAACCCTTTTCTTCTGTTATGTCATCCTTATATGCTGCTTTAATTCACCTTTGGCATGCTTTCCTGTGGGGAAGGGAAGCTTTGGCATTTCTGAGATGACCACTGTCCGTCCACGACTGAATAGTTTCTAGAGACAAGAGGCTGCCGGAGCTAAATAGGAATTCTGATCATGGAGAACAACACTCGAGCCACTTCCTCTAGAACTGACAGGAAACTGGTGGAGAGAAATAGAAGAAATCAAATGAAAGCCCTCTACTCCAAGCTCAATTCCCTCGTTCCCCACCAAAACTCTAGGGTTCTTTTCTTTCATTCCTTCCCCTCTTTTTTTTTTTCTGAGACATAAAAGATGTGATCTTGTTCTCTTCTCATTATGTAGAGTTTTGTACTTTTTGCAGGAACCAATGTCGCTTCCAGATCAGCTAGATGAAGCTACAAATTACATCAAGAAGTTGCAGACAAACTTGGAGAGAATGAAGGAGAGGAAAGATAGTTTGATGGGAATGGTGAGACGGAGAAATGCTAGCAGAAGCAGTGGGATAAAATGTCCTGAAATTAAGATTCAAGAAATGGATTCTGCTTTGGAGGTTGTTTTGATAACTGGGCTGGATGGACAGTTTATTTTCAATGAGACTATTCGTATTCTCCATGAAGAAGGAGCTGACATTGTGAATGCAAGCTTCTCTGTGGTGAATGATATAATCTTTCACACAATACATTGCAAAGTAAGAATTAGAGCATCTTAATTTTCAGTATCATCATCAGTTTCTATATGTTTGGTACTAGAGAAAATCTTTATAGGAAAATTAATGTTAATTAGAGGTATTAATTTTGGGGTTAAAATTGTGTAGGTTGGGGATTCTGCACCAGGTTTTGGAGCTGCCAGGATATCTGAGAGGCTTAACAAGTTTCTCTATGATGCTTAATTTGATTAAGTAAAATGCTTCATGAATCTGTATATCACCCAGACGGTTTGAATTGATGTTGTAAGTTTTTCTCTTTTGTTGTTTGGTACATTAAGTGTTTAATTAGCCATTAAATAATACAGAGGGTTTCCTCATAAGCTTTTGAATTAGACATAATAAATCAAAATTTTATGGTTAATATGTATCAATTCAACTAAATTAAACTCTTGTCGGTGTGTTGTAAATTTCTTTAGATAAAAGTTAAAACTATAATATTGTCTCTCACTTTTACATTTTTATAGTTAATATATACCAACTTGAATATACTAACTTACTAGTATGTGTTGTAAGTTTCTCTACTTAAAACTACATTATCTCTCTCTTACATGATCTTCATAAATATTAGATCTATGTTTAATTTTCTTTATTCATTTTGATTAATTTTGTTCATAAAAATGTAGAAGAAATTAGAGATATATATTATTTATTATTCTGACTTAGATTATCAAAGAAATGAAGGGAAAATTTCCATTGAAGAAAAATATGAAACCCTTCAAACAAGATAATGTTAAAGTAGTAAATTAACTAGCTTTCATCGGTGTAAGATACTGAGAAACTCAGTGTGTGTGGTGATGACTAATGCATGGAATTGGATTTGCAACATTGGATATCACTTAGAAAAAGCTGATTCATTTTTTTTGTAGAGTCAGCTGAAAAATAATTTTTTATTAGAGGAAGAATCCTAGGAAGTTAAGGAGGTGGAGGCTGGAGACTTGAAACAGTTGTCAATTTGTGTTCATATCTTTCCTACCTAATTGTTTGTACATATAATATTCGTCACTAAACTTACGAGGAAACATGATCTGTCATTGTAGTTCAGTTGTTCACATCAAACTGAAGATTTGGTAAAAAATATGTTTTCATTTCCACTCAGGTTTTATATTGTAGTTGTACCTGCCCCCTTTTCTACCAAATCCCCCATGTTTAAAAGAAGATTATATAAAATAATACCGATGTGGAAATATATTTGATTTCTTTGTTGGATGATGTAAGAAAAGATGTGTTGGTTTTGTTGTTTTGAGTTTTTGCTGATTTAATTAACACAAGAACAAGAAACAAACAACCTTATCTGTAGAAGACTGTGGTCTAATAATTCTTAAAAGACAACAAAATACATAAACTAAAGATATTTTAGATGTTTGCCCTTCTATTTATTCTACAAGGGAAATGACATAGAGCTAGGTATATACTAGTGTGAAGACCATAATTAATGAAGTATTTCTTTATAAATTCTTAATTTTGAATGACAAATGGCTAAAAAAAAAAACTTAGATGACCTAGTTTTGATAGAAACAACTCACACAATTGTTTTTTTATTTGTTCGTAATCTAGATTGATTCTTTTTACTTTATGAGATTTGCGAATCAATATGCTTTTAGTCTAAATTTTATTGTAAAAAACTATAGTGTGTAAATTAATTCCTAACTCTAATTGAATTGAAGCTAATTACTTAATTAGTTTGATAATAATTTTCTTATAGTAGAAATAAGATATTTTAAATTCAAGTCACATAACATTCGAATGAAATAGATTAAAGACTTGGAGATTGTTGATTTTTATTGCGTAACACAAGATTTTAAAAAAAATTGAAAAAAAAAATTCTAATTGAATTGAAGAAGTCATTCGGTCCATGTCATATAAAATGACTTAAAATACCACCTTATTGTTATTTTTATTCTAAAGAAAGAAAGAAAGAAAAAAACAAATGTTACATTTATAAAATAATATATTTTTCTCATAACCTTTTTTGCTAATCAAAATTTAGGGCAACAGCACAAGAAAAGTGTGTAATCAACAAAGCCCATTAGTCGACGACCGAAAAAAGAAAAGCCCATTTGTTTTCATAAGAAAAACAAAGCCCACAGTTTGAAAGAAAGTGGACTTCTTCGTTAAGACCCAACAGAAAGCAAGGCCCAAAAGAGAGGACAGGCCGTAGAAAGAACCCAGATTCTGATTTCCTGGGGCGAGGCATAATTAAGATTGGAAATGGGCCGAACTGATTTCCTTGATCCAATAAATATTTATATTGAAGCGGCTAAAGTTTCTAGGGTTTCTGCCTTCCTTCCCAAACCAGAATTACTCTCACTCACTCAACACTGCGTCAAAGATCCGGTGACAATGGTTGGCGGCTTTGAAGTCGGTGCAGTTCCGTTCAATCCCGACGGTTGGGGTCCGCCGGAGTCATCCACGGCCACAACTACTCTCCCCATCAACGCCCCTTTTGCTCCCTTCTCCCGGTCTGAAAAGATTGGCCGCATCGCCGACTGGACCCGTAACTTCTCTTCCGCCGCCGCCAACCCGTCCAACCGCCCCTCCTCTGGGAAAGTGGGTGCCAATTCCGATGCTCCCTTCGACTTCTCCTCGGACCTCGACGCTTTCCCCCTTGCCAACGCCGATGACGACTCTTCCTTCCGGCTCGTTGATGCCAAGCCCCCTCCTCGCCCCAAGTTTGGCCCTAAATGGCGCTTCAATCAGCACCGTCCGCAGCTTCCACAGCGTCGCGATGAGGAGGTGGAGGCCCGGAGGAGAGAGGCTGAGAAAGAAAGAGCTCGCCGGGATCGTCTCTACAATCTCAACCGATCAAACCAGAACCAGGCCCGTCGCGAGGCTGCCGTTTTCAAGTCCTCTGTCGACATCCAGCCCGAGTGGAACATGCTCGACCAAATTCCCTTTTCCACCTTCTCCAAGTTGTCGTTCTCGGTCCCTGAGCCCGAAGATTTACTTATGTGCGGTGGGCTTGAATACTACGATCGCTCCTTCGATCGCCTCACCCCGAAGAATGAGCGGAGGCTCGAGAGGTTTAAGAACAGGAACTTCTTTAAAGTCACCACCACTGATGATCCGGTGATCAGGAGATTGGCAAACGAGGATAAAGCCACTGTTTTTGCTACCGATACCATTCTTGCAACCTTAATGTGCGCCCCCAGGTCAGTTTACTCGTGGGATATTGTGATTCAGCGAGTTGGGAACAAGTTGTTCTTTGATAAGAGAGATGGGTCGCAGCTGGATTTGCTGTCTGTGCACGAGACCTCACAGGAGCCGTTGCCAGAGGCTAAAGATGATATTAACTCTGCATATTCCTTGAGCGTGGAGGCAGCATATATAAACCAGAATTTCTCTCAGCAGGTTTTGGTGAGGGATGGGAATAAGCTAACCTTTGATGAGCCAAACCCGTTTGCAAATGAGGGAGATGAGGTGGCGTCTGTGGCTTATAGGTATAGAAGGTGGAAGCTTGATGATGATATGTATCTTGTTGCACGGTGTGAGGTGCAGAGTGTGGTTGAGATTAACAAGCAGAGGTCGTTCCTTACTTTGAATGCTCTTAATGAGTTTGATCCAAAATATTCAGGTGTTGATTGGAGGCAGAAATTGGAGACGCAGAGAGGTGCAGTTTTGGCCACTGAATTGAAGAACAATGCCAATAAGTTGGCTAAGTGGACTGCTCAAGCACTGTTAGCCAGTGCAGATACGATGAAATTGGGTTATGTTTCAAGGGTGCATCCTAGGGATCATTTTAACCATGTAGTATTGGCTGTTGTTGGGTATAAGCCAAAAGATTTTGCAGCACAGATTAATCTCAACACCTCCAATATGTGGGGAATTATCAAGTCTATTGTGGATTTGTGTATGAAGTTGAATGAGGGGAAGTATGTTCTTGTAAAGGATCCATCTAAGCCTCAAGTGAGAATTTATGAAGTTCCTCCAGATGCATTTGAGAATGATTATGTTGAGGAACCTTTGCCAGAGGAGGAGCAGGTTCAACCACCTGCTGAGGATGCTGAAGGTGGGGAGGCTAATGGTGTTGCGAATGATGTGGATGATAAAGAACTTGAGGCTCAAACTTAAGGTAATTGGTCATAGTCAATGGCTGTTTCCTAGAGTATTGTTGGCATTATGCATTCTGATTTATCCTAAGAGTATCTTATATGTGTAGGAGGCCTTTTAATATTCATTTGTCTGTGAATGCGCTTGCTTTATTATGTGCTGATATCATGTTACTAGTCCTGCTAATTCAAATGCTTTTTAATTAATTTGGTTTATCAAATAGTTAAATTTGTCTTTGTTTAGATTGTATTTTGTAAATTGTAACGGACTTTTTATCTATTATTTATTTATTTTTAGTTTGCTTAATAGTTTTGTGTATTTATGGACTATTTTCTCTAGCATGTGACTGGAGCATATGGAGTGAGGTACAATAGGATCAGCAAGACTGACAATATCTGTTCCTTTAATTTTTTTTTTTGTTATAAACTGAGGATGCTTAAATACCCATAGATGAAAGGATAGCAGCATAGAACATAGAGAGTGAGATTTCAGTTTTTGAAACACATAACAACATGGGGTGTTCTATGTGGTCAACAGTTGAGCATGGCATATGAGGTTGGATTTTTTGTTGAAAGAATAAATTGTTTAAATTCATAATAGGAATGCGATGGTAATTTCTGGGGTATTCCTTTGTCTAAGTCCATAATTTTGTGTCCGGGAATCATAAAAGTGGTAAGCAAATATGAATCTGCACATAGCCCAGCTGGGCAAAATGACCTTTGGAATCTTTTTTGCCTACAGGAGTATTGTGCTAAACCTGTAATTCTATTTTTTTTTTTTCAAATGGTTATGACTTATAAGTACCGTATCTATCAGCCATGTAGTTGTGTAGATCAGATGAGACTTAAATTTTTTAGGATTTATATAAACAAAGTAGCATTCTTCTTTTAAGTCAATTTCTCATATTATTAGATATTCATCAGAAGTGTTTAATGTGCTCAATCTCTTTCTCAAAGCACAATGTTGTGAAAAGTAAAGCCAGAATAATCATAAGGTCATTCTAAAAGACATTGAACATGGATGAACACAATATTATCAAATGGAATAAGACCTGCAAGCTGTATGTTTCATTAATGAATTCTGAACAGCTTTCTAATTATTGGATCAGTTTAGTGTTCCTCGGGCATTTCCTACTTTACTATATATAATCTTATTTTGCCTATTAATTTTTTGGATCTTTGGACCTCCTTTCATTGTCCACATCTTCATTGTTGATCTAGTATTGTGATGTTGAATAATGTGCTTGATATTACCTCGACGCAACCTACTGTGGATTGCATGTCTCTGAATCTACTACTGACATTCTAGTATTCATTGTTACAGCATTGATGGAGCCGGCAGAACCAAAATTTTGCTAGTTGCAGAGTAATGTACGTGTCTGAGGCTGTTGTTCACAACGTATGGGTTTGAAGAGCACTATTTATCAGTATTTTTGATTGAGCAGGAGTTTTCTGAGAGCTAGAGCTTTGGTTGTCAAACACACAATTGACATGTGGATTGTTTACATTTTCATGTCACCTAGGAGTGTCATCTTAATTTTTGTTACTGGGGTTTTCTTATTATTTTCTTCGTAAACTTAAACCTAGATTTAGCTTTTGAGATGTGATTTTTTTTTTTTCTTTCCTTCACATTTGTTCACAGTGGAATTCTTTAATTCGCAGGCAGGGACACTAGCTATTTGTAAAATTCCCCATTCCTTGAATTATGAATTCCGTGGTGACAAAATAAAGCAAAAGTCACATTCATTTTTGGTTAGATTAAAGAAAAAAAGGAGGTTAAATGCTAATTTTAGTCCCTCAACTTTATAGTGTTGCACAATTTGTCTCTTAACTAGTTTTTGCATTTTTTTGATCCTTCAACTCTAAAAAGGATACAATTTTGATCCCTTCATTAGTTAGAGCCGTTAAGTCGGTTCATGTCATTTTTCTTAATTTTTGTAATGACATGTCAATGACAGATGGACAATATCAAATTGTCAAGTCAAATTCAATTATCTTTTTTAATTCTTTTTAATTATTTAAATATAAAATTATTAAAATACCCTTAATTTATTTTGCTTACCATCATTCTTTTCTGCCCTTTGTCTCTTTGTTCTCCCCACTACCACCACTGTTTTCAACCATTGTTCCTCACTCTTCATCAATGTTTCTCTTCTTCCCTCCTCTTCATCCCCTTGCTAACCAAATTTGGGTTTGCCACGTTCGTTGCAAACCCAATTGATTTGGGTTCGTGAGGAATCCAGCAATTAAAATTCATGGTAAACCCAAGAAAGGTTCTTATGAACCCATTAAAGGGTTATCAATGGTTGTTTTTGCAAATTAGTAGAAACATGACCATTGCTTTCTAATTGGCTGTTTTTGTGTTAATTGCTACTTCGCTAATCTTATTGATTAGTGTAAGTTGGGTAACAAAAATCTTGTATTTTCAAGTACATCATTATGGATTGGATTAGTTTTTGCAGTGGTTATCCTTAATTCTCTTATTTCTTGAATCTATACATTTCCAAATCCAAAGGGGACCCCACTTGTGAATTTCTTGGATTGTGAAACACATTGAAATTCAACACAATATCAATGAATCCCCAAAAAGATAAATAGAACTTGAATGATTGGCAAAGGGTAGGGAAGAAGTCAGTGGTTGGAGAAAGGATAGGGAGGGGAAGATAGACAATGGTAGAGGAGAAGGGAAGAAGAATAGTGAGAGAGAAGGATAACCACAAAGATGAAAGTGGGGGTAAAGTTGTATTTTTGTCTTTTAATTTGCAAATTGTTTAATGTTGTGGAATCTAACTTGGTATTTCTATATAATGTGTTATTACATGTCATAAAAAATTTGTCATTCTAGTATATTTTAATAGCCAAGTGTGACTGAACTAACGAAATATCAAAATTGTGCAGTTTCTAGAGTTGAAGGATCAAAAAAGTGCAAAAAATAGTTGAGGAATGAAAATTTTGCAACATTATAAAGTTGAGGGACCAAATTAGCATTTAACCAAAAAAATGGTCATTTGAGATAATGAGCCAGCATTAGACGCCCAGGGAACATCAAATGCCCCTTTGATGGTTGGCCTGTAATCTTTTTTCTGGAAATGGGTGGGGCCCATGTTCCATGCTAAATCCTATCATTGGGCCGGACTACCTGAGCTCAAGCCGCAGCAGCATGTCTAGCGGGCGTGAACACCAAGGCTCAAGCCCATAATAATAGCCAATACACAACAGAAAGAAACTCCTGCGTTGGGTGTCATCATGACTGAAGTCTTGAATCCAATATCTTTTGTTTTAGAGAAAGGAGATGATTACTACTAGTTTGGCGCTAGAGTTGCCTGTGTTTTGCATTTTGTCTTTTATTACCACATCTTTCTTTGCATAAAACATCAGAATCAGTGTATGAATTAAGAATTCTGAAAGAGGCAGTAGACATTGCTTTTGTTGAAAAAAATAAAAATATCGAGGTGGCTATGGTTGCAACTCATGATCAAATCTCAGATCAAAGCTCTTCTTACCCTGCAGTTGACCTCTTGGAAGTAATAAGTTACTAACAAGAAACTGTATCAATTTCCAAAAACTCATCACGTTCTACCTTTGTACACAGAAATTAAGATTCATTCACTACTACCAAGGCTTCGACACCAACCAACCATTCTTTCGTCTTCACAGATCTTGGAGTGATTCACCCGCTTGTCTTAATGCAGACCCAAATCCTTTGACTACTAGTACATGCTATAGGGTAAAACTACGACCCTTTTGGTACTGTCATCACTATACCAATTTTGGGATCCGATCCTGCAACACTTTCAACTCCCAATTCATCTCTTTGAAGTCTGCACAGTCAATTACTACAATAGCATTTCTAGAGTACTCTTCTTCAACAGAAACAGATCGCATGATTAATGAGTAAGTGTACCTTTTGAGGTAATGCCACCTTCCCCGCTCCACTTCCCATCCCGTCCTCCCAAATCTTTATTAAAGTTTTATTTATCATGTCCTTGAAAAAGTCATGTGCAATTATATCCATGGCTCTAGCTAGCCTTTGGTCATCTAATCATGATACAGAGAAAGGACTGAGGTGGGTAGTAATTTAGACTTTAGATCCATCCCACCGACACATTGTGACATTACTGCAAGGCAGTACGTCTCATATTAACTGCATTTTTGCTCAATTCAAAGGGACATATATTAAGACTGTAATCATTACTAAGTGCAATTTGTGCTAATATTACTATGACACTAAACTGTTTTTTGGGTTAATAGTCCCAATTCTAGTCTTTTCTTTTCTCTCATTTGATTAAGCTGCTTTCAATTGACCCATATATTAATATTCATCATCATGTTAAGGATTTAAATAGTTTAATAAAATAATTTTTATATAGTGAAAGTAAAAAATTTTACATTCAAATCTCATATAAATGAAGTAAATTAAAAAAAAAAATTATCTATCATTCTACAACTCAAAATAAAAATATCTCTTTTATGTTAAAGAGTTTCTTTTTTTTCCAAGAGTAATCACTACTGATGTTCTTTACCCAAAAAAAGAAAAAGAAAGAAAGAAAGAAACAGTGAGAAAACTCCCGTTGATACTGATTATATCCAAAAGGGACCATTACCTTATCTCCTTGAAGAACTTGCTCGAAAACCTGACTTTATTTGAGGGCCTTTGGCATTATTGGTTTGTTGTGATTCGGAGCAGAGGGGGGTAAAAAAATTCTTCAATGATACAAATAAAAATGTGACCCATGTTGTCTATGCATCCACCACTTTTTTCCTTTGAAATCACTTCAAAGGATATGCTGCCTGGATATGCTCAGCATTTTAATCCTCCCCTAATTTGCTTTAAATCAAATATAAATCAATTTATTAAAAAAAAAATCATCAACCTGTTGTTATGCCAATATAGATTTACAATTAAGATAATATAATTTATGAATTATTGAATAAGAAATAATTTTCGTATTTTTAAGATATGTTTCGTAGAGTTGCATGTGAAAAAGGTGAGAGGTGAGGTCATGCTATACGCATACGGCATTCCGCGCGGCGGTATTGGTGGCTAATATGAGAGTAATCTATAGGGTACAAGATCATATTAGACAAACATAAAAATAAAATATAATGTCAATTGCTTAACGTTTCTCTGCTTCCAATTTCCAAAAATGGCTTGACTATCACTTCATTGGCACCTGAGATGAGGACATGATGTTGGCTGATGATCCCCAAAGTTTCCTACGCTAAAAACCACAGCCCCAACCGCATTTCTACGCTGAAACTTAGTTCTCAAAAAGACAAAAATTAAGTACCACTACTACACAATACAAGCACAGAATTAATCTCTTGTTTTAGAAATTCATTCAGGTGTATCTCCATGTTAATATTGTTGGGGGATTTTTACCCTCACCAGCGATACCACCTGTTGTGAGGACCAATGGGAGGGCAAACGGATTAAGTCTTTGGAAAATAATTGGTACACTTTCTGGTTTAACTTTCGGTTCAACATTCGATTTAACATTTTTTGATTTAATCATTAAAAATATAATATAAATACAATCAATTCAGTTGATTTTTGTATCTTGTGTGCATAATTGTATCATTATACTTATTTTTTTTTAATTTCAGACTAAAAAATAGTGATTTTTTAATGACTAAACCGAAAAATATTAAATCGAAAGGTGTTGAACCAAAAGATATTGAACCGAATAATGTACCAATTACTGTTCTAAGTCTTTACATATGATTACAAGTGTGTAGACTACTAACAAACATATATAGATTATGAAAATGGAGAAAATTAAGATGTTATTATAATTTCATTGTAAAAGTGAACATATTTGAGAGTCTAAGACCAAACACTATATTTGACATATTTTATAAAAGAAAGGTTTATTTATATATAAAGTTTATATATTATAATTATATAAAATTTTAATAATTTATATTTATTTTTAATAATTAAAATTTATTATAACTTTTTAAATTTATTTTTAATGAATGTAAATAAATTTCAAGTATTAAAAGTAAAATAATAAATTATTAAAATTTTATATAAATTTAATATATAAAACCTAAATGTAAAATTTATATAAAAATAAATTCACACCATGCTTTATAATTATTTTTTAACGTTAGGATGATGTAATTTTTCTCTTTTTCATAGGTAAATTGGGTGGGTTGGATTCAATTTTGCCATCTTGTAAACAAAATAAATTTTTTTGCATATATGTTTAGACTGAGGAAGGTGTTTGGATTGGATTGACTAGTTTATAAATGGCGTGTAGGAATTAAAATTGCAATGAGTGTTCTCCGGGATTGACCGAAGTCAAGGTTATTCTGTTTTGTTTTTTTTTTTAAGTAATTTAAAATTACTAACAACGATGATGTATACAAAAATTTAAGTATTATTTAACATTTCATGCAAAATTTAAAATAAATAACCAAAATGAACTGGAGCAAAATTATTAATATTTACT
>BPVZ01000033.1:508761-534030 GCA_020521535.1 Rubroshorea leprosula
TATAACCACTAAATTAAATAAAACATAGAAAACCAACTTTGAAACGTTGAGAAAAAGTGCAAATAGGAATGTCAATTTTATATATTTTTATTTAAAAAAATTAATTTTGTCAATTTTTAAATAAAAATATTAAATTTAAAATTAAATTTTAATTTTTAAATATAAATTAAAACATTATTTTTTAAAAAAACCAAAAATGATAGGTACTAATTTTTAAATATAATATCTTATTATTTTTCATGACCTTCAACATTCCGGGCGCTGGCCTTTACCCTGCCCAAACAGGAAAGGAATAAAGAAAAGGGCATCATTGAATTGATTGGGTTTTGTATAGTCTTCCAAGAGTTTCATCATCAGCCACCTTTTTCCATTGTCTGTTTCAGAACCGCTTGGTACACGTGGCTAAATTCCTCTTTCAGCTTCCAATCCCCGCACTCATCTCCCTTCTCTACCTCTTCATCTTCTTCAGTTCCTTGCTCGGCAACTTGGGTTTCTGCTGTCAAAATCAGCTGTAAGTTTCCAACTTTGATGTGGTTTTTTAAAGTTGATTCCTTTTGTATGTGGGTGTTTTTCCTGGTGCTCTTTTGGTATGATGTTCTATAATTCAACTCCTTGAGATAAGAAAAAAAAAAAAAAATCTGAATTCTGGCTTTGTTCATCTTTTTGTTGCTGAATTCATGAGGATTTCTTTTCTTCCATTTTTCTTGCTCTTCTGCTCCTTGTAGTTTTAATATTTTCACTTGGAAAGGTGTGACTTTGCTTTGCTTGCTTATGAAATTCTTGAATTTCACTACATGAGGGTTTCTTCTGTTTTTCTTAAAATTCGTAGGAAGAATCTGTAATTTTCTTGTACTTTGTTGCTATGGTTTTGTGTATGGCAAAAGGTTTCTTCTTTAATTGAATAATTGCTTAAAGTAAAAAACTTTGGGGCATCTACTCGATTAAGCATTTCTCATTCAGAACCGTCAAAGACTTTTAAAACTGTATTGTACTTTTTTTAGTTTCCAATTCCTATCCAACAATTTCAAAATTGTTTGAAAAACTATGGAGATATTATTGAATTAGCCTATTGTTGTTTTTGCTTGCGGCTTTCATGACAACATCATCAATTGACAGGTTATTGCTACAAAGTATTTTGTGTTCCAAGCTCATAAGATCAAGCAATTCTGAGGAAGATTTCTGACTGTAATCATGAACATTAGTTCACCTGTGACTGCGAGAGATCAGAAAGAAAAACCAAATTCCCGTGTTGAGGTGAAAATTTCAAAGCTGCAGTTTAATGTGATCATTAATTTTTCTACAAGTGTCTCTTGTTCATTTGGTTCTGACTTGGGGAATCATGTTGGTTTCAGGTTACTAACACAGAAAAGCAGTTGTGGTCGTCAATCCATTCCAAAGGGTTATTGCATTCTGATGTTCGGGACTTGTACCACAAAATCTGTTCAAGTTATGAGGAAATTATTCTAAGTGATCAAGAACTGACAGAACTTCAAGATGTTGAGTATTCGATATGGAAGCTTCATTATAAGCACATTGACGAATTTCGTAAAACAATAAAGAGAAACTCCTCTGATTCGGAAAGTAAGACACCCGCAATTCCACGAAGTGGTGTTATTGACAGCCATATAGAAGGATTTAAGACATTCCTACAGGAAGCAGCTGACTTTTACAAAGAGTTGATTGTAAAAACCAGGAGTCATAATGGGCTTCCCATAGAGTCTTCCATTTGGAGAACAAGTGACATCTCGGCTGAACCAAAGAAATTGCAGAAGTGCCAATTCTTATGCCATCGTTTTTTAGTTTGTCTAGGGGATCTTACTAGGTATAGAGAACAATATCAAAAATCTACTGCCCAGAATCCTAATTGGTCAGTTTCAGCCACCTACTACTTGGAAGCTACAATGGTCTGGCCAGATAGTGGGAACCCGCAAAATCAGGTATTTTTGTTTATCCTCTTAGTTCCTTTACTGGTACTGCTGTATGAACTTGGTATTGATGCTAACTCCATAGGTTGTAGTTGCTTAATTCGATCTACAATGCTCTACTCTGTTGGTTCATGCATATGACCTACCATGTTCATTTTCAGTTGGCAGTATTGGCAACTTACGTTGGTGATGAGTTTCTTGCCTTGTACCACTGTGTAAGAAGTTTAGCAGTTAAAGAACCTTTCCCTGATGCCTGGAATAACCTCATTTTACTGTTTGACAGGGTAACATTTGATATTCTTCACCTTTTTTTTTTTCAAATAAATTTTATTAGCTACAACTTGTGCCAATTCTGATGGGCATGTGTTGGCAATTCTCAAATGCTGTGATACTTCAGAACAGATCATGTTTATTGCCTTTTCTCTCAAGAGAGGCTCAGTTTGATTTCTTAAAACCATCCAAGCGAAGCTATGGACAAACCATATCAGCAGCAGATCATGATTCTCCAAATTGCAAACCATTAAAAAGTGAACATGATGGCTGGGTGGAAACAAATTTGTGGCCACTTATTATCAGAACTCTGAGTTTCTTCTTCATAAAATCCAGGTACTCGTAATGAACTGATGCAGAACTTGTTCATTTTTGAGGATCAGACTTTGCATTGTTTGATGCTTACAATTCAGTTTCAACTAAGTTCTGATGTTTTAGTGGTTTTTCCTGTGAATCAGCTTAGAGGACTTCTCTTCTACTTTTGCATCTACCTTGAGAGGGTTGGACATGGTGATAGCAGTAGATGATATGAAACTTAGAGAAATGTTGGAGTCCTATCAGCTTATGGATTCAGCTAGAAGAGGTCCCTTTCGGGCCCTTCAAGTTGTTGCTATATTCATCTTTACCTTCCATAACCTAGTTAACAGCCAAGAAATTGAAGGGAAAAAGCACATAGAGGATGCACATCATCTTGAGTTGACGCGGTTGGCATTGACGGCTACATTCATTTTAATGGGATGTCTTGTGGAAAGATGCTTGAAGACAAATGCCGTGCTCTTTTGCCCCCTATTACCTGCTGTACTTGTTTTTGTGGAGTGGCTGTTGAGCATTCTTGATATAGCTGAAGAATATGGTGCGGATGAGAAAACTACAAGTGCCATATCATATTTTTTTGCTGCTTTTGTCAACCTTTTAAAGCAGTTGAATGGTAAGGCTGAAGTTTCATCTCATGAAAGAACTGCACTGTGGGAAGACTATGAGTTGAGAGGCTTTGCACCTTTAGCTCAAATACATGTTTCATTGGATTTCTCATGCAAACATACAGAAAACTCTGAGAGTGGGACTGAATGCCGTGCTGACCGCATCATTGATGCTGCAAAGAAGATAGCAAACAGATCAAATGGTTGGCGTAAATGGATCAATTATGATAGTTTAGGAAGGAAATTCTATGGGGAAGAGGGAAATGTAATTTCAGAAAGAAAAGAAACAGAAAATGATGAGTTCATCATTTCTGATATTGAAGTGAAAGGGCTGCATCAGACCATGAGTGGAGACCTAAAAGTTGAGACTGAGATTCTGAATGAAAAGTTAAGCAATCATTCTGTGAGCGGGAAATCTGTCGTGGTTGAGGAGGAAGAAGTCATTGTCTTCAAGCCACTTACCAGATTTAATTCAGCCCCTCTTTATGCTTCTTCTAATGGAAGAGACCCTGCCTCTCCAAAAGGGATGGAGGATCAAACATTTCCTTCTGATGAATGTTTGCGACGTGCTACGTCAGTACTTATAGCCCAAAATCAAGCTGATGGTTATGATTCAGATTTTCAGTTTGACCTCTCAAATTTCAGGCGTAGCAAGCCATTCAAGCAGCAGGAGCTTCTTGTAAAAGATGCATTACAGCAGCCACTTTCAGAGGCACCTATCTCCGCTGGACCTCCATCCCTTAATGCTTGGGTTCTAAATAGAGGAATTTTGAGCGGTGATAGAGAAAAAGTAATAAGTGAAATTAGACAGGGCTTGAGCCCTATTGAGGAAATGGCTTCTGAATCCTTGATTGGTCTCTCCATATGTGGAACTGATGCTTCTGTCACTTGCTCAAAGCCTGAAGCTTCAAAAACCCATTACGTGTCTCCTGTGCCTTCAGCTCCACTATTACCGGATGATGCTGCTTGGTTTAGTGGTCTTCAGTCAAGTTTTTCTGACACTAAGAACTCAGGGTGCATTAACAAACCAGAGAATTTCTACAATGCAACACAGGTAGGTGGCTATTCTAATTGGCCTGCAAATGCCCAGCTTCATTATGGCCCTCCCATTCCAGGTTTTGTGGAGAAGTTCCCACCATATCGTGGAATGACTTCTTCTGAATGGCTTCGTCAATACAGAGAAAGTCGCAATATTGAACGAGCCAGTAGCCATACCTGGCCAGTGAACTATTATGCTGCTGTGAACCCTGGAAACTTCCCCACTTCCCCATCTGGCCTTTTTGATCAATATGGAATTCCTTCAGCTCCTAACACAGTGATGCATAATGAACCTTCACCATTGCATCCGGGATTTCCTCATGTTTATGGTATAGATGAACAGAGAAGAGAGAATCTGTTCTATGGTTACCAAAGACCAAGCCCTTATGGCTGTGGTGCTGTTACTGAATTTGGACAGGATCCACGGCCAATTCTGCAGTATCTCAAGGAGAAAGAATGGCTACTTCAGCAGGATCCAACCTTGGGCAATCATAGGTACATGTGAAATTAAGACTTCTTAGAAACCGTTGATACCAGTAGTTATAATCCTAGAGTTCAGATGTCAGTTTAAAGAAGCTGGCAATTCTGTTTGCTTGTATATATCAATAACTGCATGTGAAGAAATATCATTTTTCTTGTTTCATGTTCTATAATATTCTCTTTCTAACTAGATTTTACTCAGAATGTACTTTGTAGAAGAGCATGCTTGTAAAAATTCTACAAATTTGACATGAATTAGAAAAAACTTCAGAAGTATTATTTTTGAATTTTGAAAAAAATAAGAATACAAGCTTCATTGACTATACATATATACACATATTTTTTGCCTTCATTAACTACAGTTAAGAAAGCGAAATGATTGAATTTTGTAATTGGCCGAATTGCATTAGCAAATGACAAGGCTTCTCGCACAAAATCTATGGGGGGGTGGGGTGGGGTGGGGTTGTAAAAGCTACTTCCAGCACCATCACTTCCACAGCTCTTCCACTGGGATTTCCTCGTTCACGAGCAACATCGCGGAACGGCCTCATCTTTTGCACTGCAACAACAGTCGCTCTAGCATTGTTGAGGGCATTCTTACTTCCAATCTGCTTTCCTAGAGCATTTTCAACACCTGCCATTTCAAGAACAATTCTCACAGCACCCCTAGCAATCACTCCAGTACCTGGTGAAGCAGGTCTAAGCATCACCTTTGCTGCTCCATAATCACCTCCAGATATGCCATGTTACTCATTAACACAAAATCAGATTAGCATAAACACTTAATCAAACATTAACATATACTGTTAATAAAGTCTGCTACTCTAAAGCTACTATCTAAAGCCACTAAAGTATGCAACTTTGTTCTAGTTGCTTCAACCAATTCCTGTACCTTGTCTGATTGGGCAAGCCTGATGTATCTCAAATGATATCATTTGGTCCAAGTTTCAGCAAAGATAACATTTTTATCAACTCACACTATGAGCTCTGCGAAATAAAACTTAACTGTAAAACACATGTAGAAGTTAAAAAGGCCAACTTCCATTTAATTGGTCAAAGCAGGTATGATGATGTCTAGAAATCCATTTCTATGCTCATAAGCAGCATCTCAAATTCTCAATATCTTAGAAACTTGCTATCAACTGGCTAAACACCACGCCAAGAATTTACATAAACTAAACATAACCTCAGATTAGGTAGCCCTATAGTTTGCCATAAATTCTTGAACCAATGAACAAACCTGCCAGGTGAATGCCATATCTTTAAGGAACATACAAAACAAGATCGAGCTGCCATATCTTCAGTATGAGGGTGCTAAATTTATGGAAAACAGTAATGTGCTTCAAAGCTAACGCTAAAACTCATTCATTGGACTCAACAACCTCGTATATTCATTTGGAGAGCCTACATCTCCGATTTAGCTCCCATAATGTAAAAAATAGCATTGAAGTACGGATAAGAAACCATATTAACATAAGGCAACAAAAAATGCATTGGTTTCAAATATTGAACTAATAGCTCCACTCACCGGCAATATAAAGAGAACTCTTGCATATATATGATCGCTATGACAGATGCGGCACCACAGAATTCAATTAAACAAAGTTTCTCATATTGAAGTAATTTCCACAATATCCTGCACCCTACCATAGATTCCCAATAACACTATGCCAGCAATTTGGACATCATTAACCAGTTCTAAGTTAACCCATATCAATCAATCAAAATGCATAGATAAAGCACATACAATACAAATCAAAAACCCAAAGAACCAAAAAACAATTAGGCAAATTGTATCCATCAGACAATTCTAGACGCTAGTGCTCGTGCCTTCAGTAAATTTTCTTACAATACAACATTCTCATTTATCAAGCTTCATATAAACATAACTATAGGCTAAAGAAACTCGAGCAAGCAACAGAGAATTAAACTCCTTACCGATGTGGAAACGTTAAGTACTTGGTCATAGGCACCGTAATAATATTCCTCCTGGCATTCACAGCAGATTTCTGTACAGCAGCAATCACCTCCTTGGCTTTTCCAACACCAACACCCACCTGACCCTGCTTGTCCCCAACCACCACAATTGCTCTAAAATGCAACTGCTTCCCTCCTTTCACCACTTTAGTCACTCTCCTCACTTGAACCACCCTCTCCTCGAACCCGTCCCTAACATTCTCCTTCTCTATTTTCCCAAAAGCACTAGTCTTTTTCACTTTCGAGTCCATGACATAAATGTCATTGCCTAACACAGATACCCCACTATATGCCGGGCAATATCTTCTTCAGCCTCCTCGGGGCCATCGTCGAAGGAAGGAGGGGGGACGAAGCCTTCTGGTGGAGTTGGGGGATCGAAAACGATGTCATCTTCTGGGTCAAGGTTATCGAAGAAGGAGGTGTCGATGTCACTGGGTTTGGCTCTGGGTCGGAGGACGACTTTATAGGAAAGGCAGAGAAATGGGCGTGATGGAGGTGAGGATTTGGATGATGTGGGGAATAGGAGAGAGAAGCGAGGAGTCGTGGGGTTATGCACTATGAGAGAAGAGAAGGAAGGCAGAGCTGCTGCTGTTAATGTCGCCATGGATCATGGATATACAGAATCGAAGCAGGGGAGAGTGCATAGAGGGAGAGGCTTAACCCCCACCTAAGTCTATAGTGAAAAAGAACTTCAAAAATGTAGAATAGGATTTCATCTACTTTTAAAACTGAGAAATTAGGTACTTAACCTTTTAAAATTTTTCAATATAATCCTTTTGTGTAGCAATAGATTCAATACCATTTATCCAAGCTAAAAAAAGGGGCAAAAAATCATTAATTTTAATCTACGAATTTTCATATATTTTATTGAAACCTATATTCTTCTCTCGTATGAAATAGAGATGTAGTTGCTCGATTATTAATTTATTATTGTTATATAATATTATTTAAAAATATATATTAATTTTGTTTGAGTTAATTATTAATAATATTTAATAATTAATAGAATTATTAATATTCATTATTGATATTTTTAGATATCATAATTAATGTATTTAAAAAAGTTATAAATATTAATAAAATTAAACAAAATTTTATGTAATTTTAACAAAATCTTGAGTGATCATAATTGTACCTATGAAATAGTAAAAATTGGTTAAACAATTTAGTTTTTTTTAAAAAAAAACTAAATACCTTTAAAAATAAAAAATGTCATAGTAAGATTCAGACTATGGCACAGACACAACGGCAAATGACAGAGTGAATATATCAGCCTTTTTATTCGACCAGGAGAAATCAGCTAAGACTTCCTTCCCCCAACCCCAGAAACAATGAGCTGCCGCCATATGTAAGTATAGAAACTTAATGATAAATAGCATTCAGACTATGGCACGTAGCATATTCCCCAGACGTTGATCACAATGAAAAGTTGTACCGATCTACATCCGGTAGCATACCAAGACTACCATAGCAATCGTCAAAGTTTATGAACTGGTTATCATTGTCTCCAGCCGTCATCAACGGTGATGAAGGTATTATGGTTGCACCAGAAGCAGCTGTTTGATCATACGTTTCTGCTGGATTTGTGACGTTCGGAAGTAGATCATTTTCCACTTCCTGATCCAGTGGTCTGTATGAATAACAAGTATTACTATTCATAGATAATGTTGTAAGATCGTAGTATTCTTGTTGTTCCGTGTGTTCGAGTTGTTCTATGAGTAGTGCTAAAGATGCTTCTTCCTCATCTCTAGGTTGGTATGTGATATCTGACATATCTAATTGATTGTTATAATCGTCGTTGTTATTGCTGTTGTTGTTATGGTTACTGTTCGAAGGTTCTGTATCAATCCTCCACGCCTTTGTTATTGAGAAATACTGCATCCACACGTGAAGAAAAAACGAAATCATTATCAAGATGCAGAAAATAAGTTGCATAAATTCAGAATTGTAATGCTACGGTAAGCCCTCACCTCGCAGGAAAACCGGAAACGGTTCATCAGATCTGTGTCAACATTTTTTTGACTCTTTACACAAAGAACACCATATTAGACCTATAATTCTTAATTGCTTTCACAACACTGTAAGCCAAAGCAATTACCATGTTTGTGTGTGTGGTCAGTGATGCAAGACTTGCTATGTTCAACTCCAGCTATAAAGCTCCAACAGTTTTACCTCATCCAAGTGCGTAGTCCTAGTGTTTTTCTAGCAAGCAATTTCAAAAGTCCTACGTGTTTAATTTGAACAGTTGTATGACCAACACATCATCCATTACGTGTACATTCAATGCCCATGCCATTTTGTCCATTTTTTATAACCTCCCCAATTTTGTGCTTTGTCCGTTTTCCTTTTCACGTCCTTCCAAATTGTAGAATGGATTTTTGTCCTCCAGCTAAACAACCCATTTCCCTTTTTCCATGTTCAAATCCTGCTTTAAATTTTTAATGGATTATCTGATTAGTGTCATGGTTATAAGGAAGACAAGGAAAACTCACGAGATTCTTGCTTTCGTCTTCGTATAGAGTAAGGGAATCTCCAATCTCCAGTCCATTATGCTTTACAAAATCTCCTGGAAGTTGAAAATGAAATCTTGATGAACTATATGGGAGGAAGAAGGTTGGAAACAAAATGTATTAGTAAAAGTAAGTTTGATTTAAGTTTAACCTGTATTTTCGAGAACGTACATTCTGCTCTTGTTATTGATCCAGAACCTGTCATATATAGCAGTGAACATTTCATGAACATTTCCCAAATAAAATAAAATAAACGGCAGACCAAACTTAGATTAGATTACCCATATATAGACTCACTTGTACTTAAGGGTCCACGCTTGCTTAGAGTATATATCCCTCATCACTACCGGGATGCCTTCTTTATCAGAGAGTTTTGGAAGGTTTTCCTCCGCCTCTCTCTGAAATAAGAAGCATGTTAATATTGTTATAAGGTACATTAAATAATAGGAGACTATATATATTCAGAAAGGTAAAATTAAGAGGAAAATGAAAGTAGAAAATGAGGGGTACCAAAGAACAAGTTTTGAGAATTAGAATCTAGGAAGACAATAATAGTTATTTTTAGGTAACTAGCATTAAAGGGTTACTAGTGACAATAAAAAAAAATATTACTACAACTAACCAAATTTGTGCAAGAATCGAGAAGTCAAGAAAGGATTAATAATTGGACAGTCTAGATGACAACCATGTTGCAGTATTCAATAAGGGCAAAACAAGCACTAATGGCCTATTGGTTGGTTCATTAACTTCTTTCTCTTCTTTCAGAATTTCCTTTTCTAAACAAAATGGAGGATAGAACAGAAAAAACAAACAAATGATGGGATATAAGTTGATACTGGGAGAAACCTTGAGAACATCTTTATTGATGAAGGAGGCCTTACCTTTGGAAGGACTATCCTCCCCAGCGACGCAACATCACTGTTCTTCAAGTCTTTCTTCAGCAACACTCTTAGTCTCTGCAAATCAAGTACCAAACCCAACAGTCTCATTAATAATTAGGGGAGAAAAATAAACAAATCATACCATAAAAGCTCAAGTTCAGATTTCTAAAAACTCACCTTATTGTCTGGGGTGCAAAACTTGTATAGATCTCTTCTGATATTGTTATTGCTATTCACTTTTGCATCTACCTGAGTTGAAGAACGCAGACCTGAAGAAGCCCCCGTAGAAGAATTTCTATGCAAACTAAGGCTCCTTTGGCGTGCAAGTCTTCGCTTGATCCTTGCAACCTTGGTTATATATGGATCAAGAATTGTCTTTCTCTCTTGTTCATTATTTAGCCAATCTGTCTGCAAGAAGAATGTTCCTTGCACCCCATCACCGCCATTAATGGGGGTGGGTAAACCACCAAATTCATTTACATTTTGGCCCATCAAAAAGGGGTGCGCTGGATAACCAAAAGGCTGACCAGCTTGCAGCTCTACAGAGTATGCGTGAGGGAGTTGCAGGCTTTGGGAAGGTGACACATAATGTGATGGGTGACAGAACTGAGAGGCTGTTGGTATTGTTGAAGGAAAGTTGTTCAGCCTCAGTGGTTCATGGACGGAGAAATCTGAATTCCTGGTAGAGGTTGAGGTGATGGTGGAAAAAGGTAAGGAAGAGTTCTCCATAGATAGAGAGAGAATGTGATGATGAGTCTCTGGGTTTTTTCTGTGGTGCTTGAGTTGAGAGTTTACTGAGTTGGGTATGTATTTTGTTGTGTGTTTGAAATGAGTACAGAACAAAGTATGATTCAAGAAGGTCGTGGGGTGGAAGATACTGCCAGTAGGATGTATCCAGGTGTTGAAAAAGCATGAGAAACGCGTCAGGTGGTGCAGAGGCGTCGGTGGAGAGAGAGAAAAGGCCATGAAATTGTGTAGAGAGAGTGCATAAAGAGATTGAAGAGATGAGAGGATGCCAATGAGATAGAGTCGTTGACAGGTCACCGGAGAAAGGAGGTTTTGGGATACCCATCCCACCACTGAGATAGCTCGAGAAAGAGTTGGCACCACCTTTGGTTTAAATGTGGCAGTCTTGAGGTGATCCTGCACAGAACAACATGCAACCTTGGCTAACTCATACATTCATTGCCTCTCATCAATTCCTCTCTCTCTCTCTCTCTAAAGGCACTAAATATAGACTTTTTTTTAGGAAACTAAATAAATGGTTCTTTAATTATATCTGAAAAAAAAAATGACAAACATGACATTTCAATATTTAAAAAGTTTTGATTGTTTATAAAACTATTTAAATATTTTAAATAAATTTTTATTGTGTATTTTGATTCATAAAAGATAATTAATTTTTTAAAGAGATTTAAATCTTTTTATCATATTCATAAAATTTTAATTATCAGCTTATTTAGATTTTTAACCATAAAAAAAAGTTTGATTTTAATAGCAATGGTCACCTGTTCGATTTTTTTTCTTTTCTTTTTTGGAAAAAATGTGAGGGATTGAGTTAGTTTGAGATGAGATGGGATGTAAGCAGCTTTATTTTGAAAATTTAATTTAGGAGTATGTGATGTTCTCTGAAACTGAAATTTTGATTTATATAATGTTCGGAAACTGAGTGAAATATAGAGATTGAAATTGAAGGAAATCTACACGTACATTCATCAAGTTTGTCTTGGCCTTCTGCTCACAGTCTCCATTGTCTCTGTTCCATGAGATTATTACAATGCTTACCAATGAATCCAACCCTTGGAGTTTGCTATATGTTTTATTCGTCTTCAGCCTGGTGATGTTATCAGGATCAAGGTCCCCATCATCTTCTACCTGAGTAAGAGAGAAGTTTTTTTTTTGCTATCATAATAAGCACATTAAGGAGCTCCATAAAGCGGAACAGGGACAAGTATTAGACTAAAACATTGATGAACTACAATCAAATTAATTGAAATGAAATTAAGCCAGTGTGGTAACCTCAAAATTGAAAATATCATCCACAAAATTAAGGTTGAAATTAGATTTTTAAGAATAACTACCAGATATCAAGCCACTGATGACAGTACTTAAAAGAGTAAGGAAATCATTTTTGTTGATAGAAGAAGGTATGACTTTGCTGGTAAACTTAAAAGGAATCCTCTCTGTAAAATGGAAAACTAAATGGATAGCTTTAAGGAGATGTTAAAATGATGGCTGTTGTGCACTTCCATAACAAGCTCAGAGGACATAGAAAACATCAGTTACGCTATGGGAAATTTATCAAGTGAATACATTAATAAAAAGCTAGGTTTTGTTTCAACTTATAAGAATATTAGAAATTTCAAATCCGCTACCAAAATCATGTTCTAAACATGAGGTTGCTAGCTTTGCATTGAAATTCACAAAAACTGGATGGCAGAAAGAACTTCCACAACAATGATTGCAGTTTGCAGGTGATTTCTACTAGCTTAACAGGTGCAGTGCTAACTGGAATTATACTACATGCATTAACATTCATATCTGCCATTTAAAACAAAAGCTTAATTTTGATCTCTTACAACCTTCAGTTATTTTCCAAGCTGTTCCCATTCAAAGTTCCTCCATCACGCATTCAAATTCCATTATAATCAAGCATGCAGAATGGTAAAATCAACCAAGTTTCAGAAGAAATGAGTGTTTGCAGATAGGATAAAGCACAGAATGTATGTATAACATTGCCAGATCATACAAAGGTTGGCCAACATAAAGGCAGATGAAAATATTGAAACAGATGAAACATGCAGATCAAAGGTCTAAATTCATGATCATTCATCACAAATGATTTCAGGCAACCTAAATACTTGAGCAAACAGGAAAAAACTTGGTGCTTAATAAGAAAACAAAGAAAGCATCAATGCATCTAAGGATGCCATTTAATTAGAAAAGAGGATGATCAACAGAAGTCAAATCATACAGAATTTGAGCATTTTACTTACAGAGCTAGTCATGGAATCTGTATTTCCATAAAGAGATAACCTCAGAGAATCCATGTCAGTAAATAAGACTAACACTCATCGCTTCAATAAAAATGAAAGGTTCTCTACTTAAGACTTCAGGCGCTTTGAGGATCTAGGAAGAAGAAAAGAAAACTCAATGTGGTAATAGGAATGGAGGAGCTTAGGAGAGAGTTGTACTCAGAAGTATGTGAAGAAACATTGTCACAATACTCATTTATATAGAAGGCTGAAGAGCTTCATGCAAACTAAACAAGCCTGCGTTGCAACACCTGCCTAGATTGATGATAGGTGTCAGCTTCCAAAACATAACGCTAAACACGTATTCCCCCGAGAAAGACAATTTAGGTACGTAAGCAGGAGTTGCTTGATCACCACTCATGTCCAGCTGGCACATTGTTAGGAAACGTCACAGAATTTTTTTTCCTCAAGAAAGTGAATTTACAACCAATAATTACATCTGTAAAATCAAATAAGGTCATTAATAAAAACAAATAGGCATGCGGAATGCAGTTTTAAGTTCTCTCTACATGCTAGAAATGGAAGAAAGCAATCAATAGAAATCTAAAGATTATGGATGGTATTACAGAATCATGATAATTAATAGCTGTAACACATCGTTCCTTAACCAAAGGGAGGACTACAAAATGCAAGCTATGGCCAACTCATGAACCTACAAATGCTCTCTTTTACAAAGAATCATTTCATCATCTTATCCGCTAACCTACGATCAACATCACTAGAAGAGAAAGTTCAAGAATTTGCAAATGTCATACATATAGCTAAAAAGAACAAACAAAACTTCCAGATTAGGTTCAGAACTATTGTCAATTCTACTGAGAAACACTTTGATATATCCTAATACACTTTAAGGAAGGTAGGGGAAATGAGTACTGCAGAATTAGGAACCGCAAAGAATTCTAATATGCACAGATTCAAAAACAACAACATTACCAAACAAGACTATCTAGGAAGACAGGAGCAAATGTTTTTACTGTTGAAAAAGGAAAGAAACAGATATGTTGTTTAACATTCCTTTTAAACTAGTAATCATGAAGCTTATATATGAATTTCATAACCAAATTGTGATCAGATAGATTTGGAAGTTGAACCACATGTTTCATTTAGGACTAAAATAGAACAGTTGGCAAGCATTTGATTTCAACCAAATTCCAATTGATAATAGATTACATAACCAAATCCAAATTGTCGAACAGTTACCTGGAAAGCGGAGGATCCAATCCTTTTGGGATTGCCTGACAAAGTAGCAGAGGTGAGTTTGGAATTTCCCAGGGCAGGTTTGAGCGCGGGAGTAAAATTTCCATGCTTCTCTGCTCTCTGACTGAAACGTTGCAGAGATGAACACTTTGGGCCACAATGATAATGGTACTGACTGGGTGTGTAGAATGAGCTCGACCCATTAAGTTGAGGCCAATGGGCCTAAACAGAGCCCATTATCGTCAAATTATGAAGGTTGGAGATTAAAGTTATGTTTTTTTATTGCTGTGAAGTGAAAAATTATATTATTATTTAATATTTTTTTAAAATTATTATGTATATTAATAGAGAAGAAAATTACTTATATAAAATATTAATTAATTATTTTTTTCAATAATTAAAATTTATCCTATTTTTTAGATAAAAAATTATTATTTGATAATTATTTGAAAATTGTTATATATATTAATATAATTATTAAATTATTAATGATCGCTTGATGTGGGTAGAAACAGTTTGTTTATATATATATATAAAAATAAGATTTTGAGTTAGAATCATATGAATGGAAAGACAATCATTTAGATAACGTCTTCTCTTATAGGATTTGATTTGAGTCGATTTTAGATTAATTGAAATTTAATATAATTTTTGAATATTAAAAGATTCAATAAAAAAACATATAACCACTAAATTAAATAAAACATAGAAAACCAACTTTGAAACGTTGAGAAAAAGTGCAAATAGGAATGTCAATTTTATATATTTTTATTTAAAAAAATTAATTTTGTCAATTTCTAAATAAAAATATTAAATTTTAATTTTTTATTTAAAAATATTAATTTTTAATTTTTTCTATTTAATGATATCAACTTTTAGTATTTCGGTTAAAAAATATGTTTATTATGTCAATATCACCATCTAATTAATTTTTAAATAAAAAAAGTTAAAAATTGACATTTGTATTTGTATATTTTCTTAAATAAAATAGGTTAAAAATTAGTATTCTTAATTATAAATTGATAAAATTAATATTTTTAAATAAAAAAATATAAAATTGATATTCTTATTTACACGTTTACTCCACTACCTAATTTGTCTTACATGAGAAAGCCTGAGGACCAAATTGTATAAAAAAGGGATAATAATCGGCCGGAAATTAAGAAGCGAACTTGTGTTGACTATGCTAAGTACCGAAAGACTAGAGAAAAGAGGCATGTCCTCCACCTGGCGTCTTTGACGCCACCTGTCAATTAAAACTCGCTGTCACCGTGTCTTTCCCTTTCTTCTTATTATAACATGCATGACTAATAGGCGAGAAAAGAGTATCAAAAACTCAGGAAAGAAAAACACACCACCTCAGAATCATACCGTTTGGAAAAACTCTAGCAATGGAAGCCATGTTCATCACCAAGAGCCGAATGTTCACCCTTTCAAAAGCCTTCCCTCAATCTCCTAGTACTCTCAGATCCGCCCCCAAAGTGTCTCGTGTCTTCTTCAACATCTCTGCTTCCAAATATGGGGTAAAATTTAAGCACAAAAAGTTTTTTTTTTTTTCATTGTAATTGGACTCTTTTTCCATGGTTATAAATTTTCTTCATCTATTTTCATGAATTTTAGGGGACAAATCCATATGCAGAATCCAGAAACTCTAGAGCTGACATGGCTTGCAGCGAAGCTGCCGACCGAGCGTCAAGGATGAGCGATACAGACGATGATGCCTTTGAAGAAACCATGGAAAAAGAAAAACAATATGCAAATGAAACTAAGGAAAAGGCCAAAGATGGGACTTACAAAGAGGTCGAGACTGCTGAAAACATTACAGAGAGGGCTAAGGAGAGGGCTAAAGAGGGTGTGGACTGTGGAGAGAGCTTCCGATACCACACAAAACGTGAAGGAGAAGGCTAAGGAGTATGCGCATGACACCAAGAAGAAAGCGAAGGAGGGGACGCAGAGAGTAGCAGAGACTGCTTCAGATATGACGGAGAGAGCAAAGGAGCATGGACGGGGCATGATGGAGAAGACGGCGGAGGTGGTCGGTGATGTGGCTGATAAGGCCACAGAGACTGTAAAAAGTAGGGGAGAAAAGGCAAAGCAGACTGCACAACGCAACAACAAGGGCTACTAAAGAGACAACGGAGAAGATCAAGGATACGTGGGGGTGGGGGGGCGGGAGGGAAAGGATGATGTGATACGGGGATCCGAGAAGACCATGGATGAGGATGTTGTGAAGTTGAGAAGGCGCGTAGGGGGAAATCCTGATACAGAGTATTGAAATTGGTTTTTCCTTTGTTCTCGTTAATTGGATAATGCAAACAAAGTCTAGTTAGTATTGGCTTGGTGTTCAAGCCCCATCCTCGTTTTCTTACACTTTCCCAATTGATCAACAAAATTAGAGGCTTTCACAACAATTAAAAATTAAAGAAGAGATTTTTAATCCAGCATAAGTCAAAGGTTAATTTATGATTTTTTTATTAATTTATATGAAAAAAAAAAGAGAGGAAAAATTGTATGAAAAATAAAAAAGGTTAATTATATATTTTTTAATTAATAAAAAAATTCGTAATTAATGTACCCACATGTCGGAAAAGTTCTTAAAAGAAAGAGAGATTTTCATGTTGTGGGGCTTTGATCATCTTAATTGGGTAAAGAATTGAGATTTGCAAAGGGGAAAGTGCCCAAATAAAGTGGGTTAAGGGGAGAAGTGGAGAAGGAAAAGTACAATTGCAAGTTGAGTTTGGGCTTAGAAGAGTTCTGTAAAGTAAAATTGGACAATAAAGAAACAAAAGGGACCAATTTGTGTTTAAAAAAATAGCCTGACCCATACTTTTCAGGCCGTGGTCTACATTGTGGGGACCACATGAGATGGGGGTGCAAGGAAAATGAATTGAGCAGGGGGACATGCTAGTATTTTTCTGAGGCAAGTGGAAGTAAAATATAAAACGGTGGCGTATGTGAGGAACATGGGACTGGAAGTGGAAGGGGAGCAGTTGTAACCCCTAACGGACGAGGGCGTCACCTCCTACTCCGCCATCTCTTTGGTTACGTTACGTTGGCTCGGGGCGCGTGCCGCTCCCACGCTGACGAAATAGAATAGAATTTCATCCATTTTGGCTATAGAAAAAGTCCCATTAAAATTATTAAAAAAAAAGTCCCATTAAAAAAAAAAAACATCTTAATATTAAAAATATTAAAATATTTAATTATAATTATTAAATTTATAAAATATAATATAAATTTTAATTTTATTAAATTTATCATATAATTATTAGTAAATATTTTAATATTTTTACTATCATAACGTTTTATTTTTTTTTACTAAAATCTAGACTAAATTTACTGAATATAAATATAGTTTTATAATTAATTTTAAATTTTAAGTTAGTACCTAAAATTATTAATTTTTTAAAATATATTAAGTTTAAGGAAGTATAATCTTAAAATTACTGAAAAAAATTAATTTAAAATATATAAAAAAATATAAAAACACACTAACAATAAATGTAATAAAAAATGGTCAGACCGATTTGGCCACTCAATTGGGATATATATATTTTTTGAAAGGAAGTTGGGCTAATTTTAAATACCATAATTACCCTTATATTGGAAATTGCATTTATATTGGTATCACTTGTTGCATCCAAGTTTGACAACTTTTTTGGGAAAATGCAACTTCTGCCCAAAGAAGGTAAACTAACAATGCCTAATTACTTTCTTTGTAGCAATAAAAAAAGGAGAAAAAATAGTGAAAGTGTTTCTATGAAGTGGAAAGGTCACCATGGTCTTTTTGGAGTGAATTATTGGGTGTCTGAGTTACCATGAGTGGGAGTGTCCAAATCAGAGAGCAAATGTCAAGGACAGCAATAGACAGAATCCAAGCATTTAAGTGTCTTTCTTGGTGAAGTTTACAACAGTTTATGAGGGTGAATACTCAATGAAATTAAATTTGTTGAAGTATATCACATCGATGTGGGGACATAATTTATTATGGGTGGAATACACTTGTAAAATTATTTAAAGTTGAAAAATTCTCAAGTTATATATAAATTAATTTAAAAATATTTAAATTAAAAAAATTAAATTTATTACCTTAAGACGAAAGAATGCTCTTAAAATTATTAAAAAGAAATTAATAACAAAGTTCACACAACTGTTTTCTTCTTTTTAAACGGTTATATTTTTCGAAGTGAAGAATTTAAAATCCAACTTTTAAATTAAAAATATATTTATATAATATGACTTATAGCCGTTCCACTAAAAAACCAGGTGCAACGAGGTTCACACAACTTAATCACAAGACATCCGACTTTCCAAATAATTAAACACAAACAAAGAAAACAGCTGAGAAAAAAATTTAAGAAAAAAAAGAAGAAACGTAACTCCAGGAAAGATATGACAGGAGAAGGAGAGAGAAAACGAATTTAGAAACAAAGAAGTGAAAGAACCCACAGTAGAGAGTAGTAGTTATCTCAACTCTGACACAGCCCACCACCCCGTTGCCGACCCCCACCCAGACCCTCTCTTTGGCCGCGCCGCCTCTCCCTCCTTCCCTCCTTCCCTCCTTCCTACTCGCTGGCCCCTTCCCTATTACCATGAATTCCCTTGTTCCCTTTAGCCTCACCTCTATAATAATTATCCTGCTGAGTCGTCTGATTAATTAATCAGGTCAATAACAACACTTGAGTTCGGTTTCCTTCTTGTTTGGGGTTGCTCTTGGGTTGGTGATGAATTGAGAATATGGAACAGAACCTGAACCTGTCCATTTCTCTATAAAAACAGTAGTACTCTCCACTACCCCTTAAAAACTTCTCTCTTTTTGCTCCAGATTGATACCTGTATTAAAAGCAACAAGTCAAGATTAAGGAGAGGACCCTCTTTTTTCCTTTTTCTTGCTTTTTTTTCTTCCCTACACAAACACATGTTGATTTATGGGTGCTCAAGAATTTGTCATCTGGGTTTAGGATTGAGAAATCTGGGATGATTTTGTTGGGGATGTGAGGGTTCTTGATGACAATTTGGATTTTTGCTGAAGAAGGTAGATTTTGTGGGAAGGGAAAGGCATGTGCACCAGATAATATAGATTCTGTTTAAGACACGTTGTTGAGTTCCTCTTTTCCGTCCACACCCTTATATCTCTGAAGCTCCCCTCTGCCCCAAACCCTGCATGCACTGAACTCAAAGCAGAGGAATCAGAGGTGAGTTAAGTTAATTAACTAGAGATGCAGCAAGGAGGAAGAGGAGGTGGTGATGGTATTGATGAGGAGATGCGGCAGAATCCTCCACAGGATCGGAGGTTGAAGCCGTTGCAGCAGGGAGAGAATCAGAATCAGCCGCATCAGCAACATCAGCCTCAGAAATGTCCTCGGTGCGACTCTCCGAATACCAAGTTCTGTTACTACAACAATTACAGCCTTACTCAGCCTCGGTTTTTCTGCAAGACTTGTCGGAGGTACTGGACTCAAGGCGGAACCCTACGGAATGTCCCCGTGGGAGGCGGTTGCAGGAAAGGAAAACGGACCAAGTCCTCTTCTTCCGGAGACAATTCAAGGTCAATTCAGCAGCAGCCACCGCAAACCTTGATGAACCCAACAAGCAACATCCTCTCCTCTAATCCGGTGATAGCCGGAAGTCTTGCTTTGAGGGCGAAAGAGCCTGGAAATCTTGCTTCACCTTCTGGGGTTTTTTCGATGGGATCGTATTACCCTGGCGGCGGCTTCCTGTCTTCTTTAGCAGCAATTCAGTCTCTGCATCCACCACCGGGGTTCAATCAACCCCTTAATCGGCCTCTCACCGCTGGCGGTGATCTCGGTGGTTCTTCTAACTTGGGTCTGTTTCAGGGATACAGGACATCCGTCCCTTCCTTTGGGTTGCAACAGCCTCCGTCCCAGTTCTACATGGGAGGCAGAGAAAAGGTTGAAACTTCCATCATGTACCAATCCGATCAAGAGACGATGCCTCAGTCTACCAGGGCATCTCAGAATTGGCAACAGAATTTCATCAACAATATTGCTAACCCTAACGCCTCCGATGCGGCTTTATGGAGCATAAGCGCCGCCCCCAGCACCACCCGCAACAACACTGGTTCTTCCTCTCTGAACAGAAATCAATGGCCTGATCTTCCAGGTTACGGTGCTCCTCCATAACACTACAAAATCTCCAAAGTTCAAACACTAGCTGAAGGAATTTTTTGCTTTTACATACAATAAACAAAGCTTACATTACATCTATTGCACCAACTTATTTGTGCTTTGATTATATTATGTTGGATTTGGGTATAATATTGAAAGTGCATGGAAAAGAAGTTTGCTTAGATAGCTAGGGGAGAATTTAGTAATGTGGGTATTCATGATTTCATGTAAATGAAAACAATAGCGGCGATAGACTTTTGTTGTCATATTTCTAAGAGAGAATTCGATCCTATGTTTGGATTTGATTGTTCTTCAAACCTTTTTTGAGACTATAGGTGTATGTCGTTTTTTTTTATGTTTAAGATTTTGTCTTAGATTGTTTCATTTATGCACAAAGATTTAATTAGTTTCTGTTGAAAAGAAAAGGAAGAAAAACCTGACTTTTAATAAGATTGTTTTTAGTTAGGGTTTTGTGTAAGGAGTAGAAAAGTCTTAAAAGAGAATGGGTAAAGAGTGCATGTGTTTGTAAAAGTTGTTCACGGGAGAATATTGTTCATTTTGTGAATGTGGGATAACTAGTGACTCTGTGGCATCATTTTACTCTTTTAAGTTCATGTGTACTTAGTGCTAGATTTACAATAAATAGTTCTTCTACTAGTTTCGTGTAGATTTTAATTTTAGAAAATAATTGGGGTAGATTTTAATTTTAAAAAATAATTGGGGTAGATTTTATTGTAAAAAATAATTGATACATGTTTTAGTTCAATACACTTATCAATATCTATCAATTCAATTATTAAAATCTATATATTTAAATTTTCTCATCTTTAATTTAAATTAAAAAATAATGCTTTTTTAATAAATAAGTTAAACTAAATGATGTACATATTAATATCTTTTAATTTGTTTTCCTGTTGTTGTAAAAATTAAAGTTAAGCTAGAATTATTTTTGATTGTTAAAGTTATAAAAAGTCGAAACTATGTATATCAAATCTGATTTCTTTTTAAAAAGTGTTTTCTACTTTTTGATTTTTGGATGCAGTGTTTTCTACTTTTATATATGAACATTTTAGCTTTTAGAATGTCACATGTTGAGGCACTATGTATATTTATGGGTTTATCTAATTTGTATAATAAAAGTATAGAGTAAAAGTATAATAAATATATTTTTATAATTAATTTTCATAAAAATAACAAAAGTTGATTTTTATTTTAGTGTTAATATCATGTGAATAGTTTTAATTAGTTAATTAATTAAATTTAAGTTAATTTTTATCAATTTTTATGTAAATTAATGATAAAAAATATATTTATTATATTCTTAATTTGTGTCTTAAAAATACATAATAAAAAAATATTATATTTATAAATCTCATGGTTTGTAATTTGATATAGTGAATTTTTTATTTTATAACTTAAATTATATTAAATTATAAAATAAAAATAATTAGATGAAGAGAGTATATAGTATTTAAATTACACCAAATTATAATCATTCAATGGCTACTGTTAACAAAATGCACAACAATTTTTCATTTTTATATATAGCTTTTAGAAAATATCACTTTGTTTGTTAGCAAAAATCTACTTTTAACTCCTTACTTTGTCAAGTTTGAAAGTTTTAGCTCTTTACATTATATTATGACATTTTTAATCTCTCATGTTGCTAGATTTGTAGGTTTTACCCATTATCTTATACTATAACACTTTTAACCCTTCACCTGTTAAAATTGAAGAAAATAATCTTCACTTTGTAATATTTTGTTAGTTATGTTAGTTGATTGTCAATTCTATTAATTGATTGTTAGTTGACTATTAACTATCAAAAACCTTCTTTCAGCTAATAGAATTAACTTTATAATATTTTGTTAATTCTATTAATTGACTATTAGTTGATTGTCAGTTGATAAAAATTTACTTTCAACTAACAAAATTAATAGTCAGTATAAAATGAGGGCTATTTTTTTTCGATTTTAATAGGTGATGGGCTAAAACCTATAAATCTAGTAAGATAAGGAGTTAAAAGTGTCACAGTATAAAGTAAAGGATTAAAACCTTCAAACTTGATAAGGTGAGGGGCTCAAAATAAGTTCTTGCCTTGTTTGTTTGTAGATTTTGAATTTAATAGCATTTATCAACACGAATTAAAGCCCTTATTGCTTGTTTTACTCCTTCCAGATTAGAATAGTTGTTCGTTTTAATTACTTTTTTTTACACAATATTAGTAGTGCTTCTATTTTTTTTTTTTTTTATAAAAATATCATTTTAAATAAAATTATAGTGCTACTTAACAACAATTACGTAGTAAAAAAATATCAAATGCTAATCTAGTACTTCTTTCAACTAAATTTAGTTGTGTGATGTTAACTATATATATATATATATAAAGTTTGATATAATAATTTTATATGGTAAATGAATAATAGTTAAATTTTTTTATTTAAGTAAAAATATTCAACAAGTATTATGTATAGAAAAAAATTTTCAATTGTTATCTATTTTTATATAAAATTATTTGATTATACTTTATATAAAAATCAAATTGAGATAACTAAATCCAACAGAAGGGAGTAATAACATACAAACGATTTTTTTAATATGTGTTCTAAGGGTATAATAAATACATTTTTACATTATAATTTTGTATTTAAAAAAATTTAATTTTTAATTTATTAATTGTTAAATTAAATTCATTCACTTAATAACAATACTAAAATTTATGTCAATTTTTACATTATATATATTTATGATAAAAGAAATACTCTTAAAAGCACAAATTGAATAAACTCATATAAAAAATATCACTTGAATTTAGAGGTTGAAAGGTAAAGTAGCAACTATTTCAAAACGGACCAAAAGAATAAAAAAGAAAAGAAAAGAAAAGCCTATTTCTGATCTAGGGCAGCACATATGTACAAGCTTTATCAAAACAATATTTCCCTAACAAAATAAAACAATGACAACAACAACACCAGGTTTTGTAGGTCAATCAGTTAGTGTGTCCAATACTTTAATTGATACTAAAATTTGAACTATGGTAATCCCATACAAATATTCTCTTTCACTTAACTCTAAATTGTAACCATTTAAAAAATAATGAAAAAGCAATGACAACAACTTCACATTCCAAATATGAAAAAGCCCCCAAAGGACAATTTATATCTACTGCGTAAGGGAAAGATGTAGCAGGTTGCATGGTATCACCGCGATCTGCCAATCGCTGAGCCTCTTTTTGGAAGCTAATTTCCTTGGATATTTTTTTGGGTGGTTATAATTGGTAGGTAGGCCTAGGCCACCTGTGCATGAAAGGGAAATTTTTTTAATAAAGGTGAAAATTAAAATGTCTTAACTTTTAAAAATATTAAAATTATTTGTAAAATTATTTAAATATTTATAATAAATTTTTTATATATTGGTTTATCAAGGTTATTTTGTTAATTTATTTTAATTTTCAAAAATGTCTTAAATTTCAATAATCTTTTTTTTCTTTTGGGGCGGGGGTGTTCTATTTCAATCTCTATAACTTCGGTCTGTCCTGGGCATTTCCTCCCACAAAAGCTAGATCCAGTTAACTTCTACCAAGGATATTCAAAAGAATAATTCTATGCATGGTTTTGTTGGGTCGGTACTCTTGACTCTTGGGAAACTACAAATTATTGCAGGGCACTACATATCATCTATTGGGAAAATAAGTAATGTTCAACTAAATTAAATTAAGCATGATCTCGACACAAGGAAAGAAGCTAGTAGTAGCTGGCATTTGACCTTCTCCTCTTTATAGCATGTTAGGTAAAATTTGTAACTGTTTAATTATTTTATATTATTTATATTTTATAAATTTAAATTTTTTTAAAAAAAGTTTATATTTTTTAATTTTAAAAAAATTTTAATTTTTTATTTTTTATAAATTTTTTTACTCATTTCTTAATCATTTTTTATTATTTTTAAAAGTAATTTTTAAATTTTTTTAATAAAAATTTAAATTTATAATCCATAAACAATATTAAAAAAATAAAAATTTTAAAGAAACTCAACCCAACATATCCTTAAGATGTTTAGTCTTAATTAAGGGCTTAATTAATATTTTAATGAAAAGGCAATGCGTGATTGATGAGAGATTAATTAATTTGTTCAATCAAAAAGAGAGAATAAAGATTGAATTGGCGTAGGAGTGGAATTGTGGTTTTCCAACTAAAGGCAAATCTTCGGTCTGCCACAGGGAGATCTCTGTCCAGAGAATATAGGCAGTAGTGAATAGCTCTCTTGGGATACCCCATTGCTTCTTTGCCGTACGCCACCCCACTAGGGTAATAAAATAATCTAGCAAGGGTGGTGAAGAAGAGATTGCATCACCATTCATTATGGAAAAGAAAAAAGCTAGTAGACTTACTCCCGTCGTTTTATAAAATTCAGCCACCAGCAGCCATTCTTTTGATTTTTTACAAAAGTACATTAATTCATCAACCCATTATATGGTTGAGGTTATTGATACAATATTTTTTTTATAAAATTATTAATTAAATCTAATTTTATATTAATATGTATTTTTTAAATAATTAATTATGATATTTAAAAATATTTATTTATATATTAATTTTAATTTATTAAATTATTATTATTTAATATTTTATTAATTATTAATTATTTTTATTAGTTAAATTAAAATTAAAAAATAACAATATTAAACAATTTTAACAAAAATTACAGTAACAATTCCCCCATTATACAAGTCAAGTATGGCTTATGGTGCATTTGGGATTGTAGTCGAGAGTTTTTTTATATATGTATATAGTATTTTTAGATATATATATATTTGATAGTTTTTTTTTAGATTATTTTTTATAAAAGCTGTAAAAAATCATAATAAATTCACAGTAATTTTATATATAAAATTAAAAGTTTTATTTT
>BPVZ01000033.1:568740-584311 GCA_020521535.1 Rubroshorea leprosula
CATAAAATTTAAACTTCAAAAACAAAATATTGCAAAAAAACAAAACTACATATACTAAATTTAACATTTTTCAAAAGTTTAGGGGTAGCTTCTCAACAGCTAAAAAGAATTTCGTTAGTTAATGAAATGTTTGTTAAGTAGACCATTTTGAAACAAAATTGATAGTTTATAGATCATTTTGAAAGAAAAAATTGTTTCTAAACTAAACTGAAATAAATCACATAGTTAATAGACTATTTATTGAATTTAGCTGAGACTTGATTTTGGAATTTGAAACCAAATTAGTTAAATAGAGTATGTTATAATTTTGTTTATTCATTGATGTGATAATTCACCTCAAGTGCCTTGAGTTCTTGAATTCTTTGTTTGTTATATACCTACAAGGTAAGGTAAGTAAAATTATGGTAAATGCCCTTAGATTTTAAGATAAAACTTTTAAAAACATAATTTTGAACTGTTTTTGAAGTGGTGGCTGGACTAAACCCGTTTTATACAAAAATAAGCATGATTGGTTTAAAATGAAGTTGTTATCATTTATTGATTAAAATAAACCACATAGTTAATAGACTATTTATTAAATTTAGCTGAAACTTGATTTTAGAATTTGAAACCAAATTAATTAAATAGAGTATGTTGTAATTTTGTTTATTCATTGATGTGGTATAGGTTCTAATTCACCTCAAGTGCCTTGAGTTCTTAAATTCTTTGCATGTTATATACCTACAAGGTGAGATAAGTAAAATTATGGTAAATGCCCTTAGATTTTAAGGTAAAAGGTTTTAAAAACATAATTTTGAACTAGTTTTGAAGTGGTGGCCGAACTAAACCCGTTTTACACAAAAACAAGCATGATTGGTTTAAAATGAAGTTGTTATCATTTATTGATTTGAGCATGCCTACTTGGAGTTTACTAAACTGTTCTGATAACCTAAATTGATTTGTAAATTATGGATTTGTAAATTATGGATTTTCTTATAACTCCTGCTTGGTTTACTCTTCAATATAGTCATGTTTTATTGTGCCAGCTAATGGGAGGGTTATAAATGCTAGAACATGTCAACATGTATTCCTGAAAACTGGTTTGTCCTATTATTCCTACCAGTGGAATAATATACTGGTTATTACTGTGCCCACTAGTGGGAGGTTTATAAACGCTGGCCATGACCTATAAAGGAGACGTCTATTTCATTCTCGTACTTGTACTCGTTTTTTTTTTCTTGATACTTAATTACACTTGTTGGCATGCTATAACTTTAATTAAGGGCTATCTATATTTTTACTTACTAAGTCATGTCACATAGTTTTTCCTTGTCCACCATTTTAGGTAGTGAAACTCAAGACATAGAAAACCAAGGGGAGTGATGAGCTAAAAGGCTAGCCACTTGTTCTTTGGATTTTGATTATTTTAGAGTTAGGCCATTGGTCAAATTATTTTGGACATAGAGTTGTATAAATTTCATGCACTCTTGGCCTAGTAAAGTTTGGATTATAAAAACTAGATTTTATTTCAAGATTTGGATCTTAGTTAGTGGACTGTTAGACATGAATTAAGTAAATTTTGAGCCTTGTGCATTTGTGGGATCTTTCACAAGTGTATGGCGTCTATTTTGCTCCCGATTTTGGGGTGTGATAGTAGTGAACAATTTTTAGGTGAAACCCAAAAACATGAACCTTATGCTCTTTCAAAAGCTTGATCATATAAAGATCGAGGTAATGGAGTAGATTATGTTAAAACTTTTAAATATTATCAATAGTAATGCTTAATTTTTTTATAATATTATATTGAAATATTTTCATGAATTTTTCAAAATAAAAACCATATTAGGCGATCCAATGTAGTGAAAGTGATTTGGGCCAAAGGCTCAAAGGTGATACACACCAATGAGTCCATGAATGTTACTACATATAAAAAGAAACTAGTATAAAAGTTAACAGTGTTTTTGGAATTTTACTAACAATATTTTTATATTATTATATTTTGGTTTTAATATTTACAAAATTTTCAATTAAAACAAAGTACAAATCCATTGGGTCAACCACCCTTATTCGTAGAGCTGTACATGAGCAGGTGGTAGCATCAACCTAAAGGAAAAGATCACCTACCCATGTATTGTAATGATGAGGCGAGGGAGATTAGTGTTAAATATTTAATAATATGAAATATAATATTTAAAATTATTTATCGATGGATTGAAGTTAGTTTTGAATCGCATTGGTTTATTATTCTATAAATTGTGTTGAAAGTGGGTGTGTATTTTGTATTTTATATTTATTTATGACAAGGTAGAAAATCTAATTTTTAGGGGAGATTTTGTCAAAATTTTGAAAGTTTTTGTATGAATTAATCAAAATTATTGATGTTTTAGTGTCTATTATATTATATTTTAATAATAGGGTAAAAGTCTAACTTTTAGAGCAAATTGTTGAAATTAAACTAAATTTCTATTAAATACCCTAAACTTATCATTTAACTTCTACTAATTTTTGCTAGGGAGCACATTTCATTTATTGAAGTTTGTATATGCATTATAAAAGTAATATTTATATTATTATCACAATTGTTATAAAATTTTCCATATTGATATTAACATTTTTTTGTGTATTTTATATGATTTTAGGAAAAGTTAGTATTTGCATATACAAGTAAAGAAAAGGAGGAAGAATTCAACTTTACAAAGTCTACAAAGACCTATTACTTAGAGCAACTTGTGGGGTGAAGAAGGGATGGTTAAGAGGTCTTGACATTTATACCCATCCACAAGATGTTGGTGTTAATACCTTCAGATGGAAACCTTAGAGACCACCAATGATGAAGCACTCTCCCCATGTTGAGGAGTTATAACATACTATCAAATGTTGGGGGATAAGCTAAAAGAGACTTGAGTTGGGCTACAAGCATCTCGAGTTGAGTTTGCTACTTTGTAAGAATTGAATTAAACTTTAACTACGTCATTACAATACTTGAACTAACAACTTGGCATGACACCTCCCTCTATAGCAGCACTACTTCCCCCTAGACATCACATTTGTAGGCCTCATTTTACAATAAATAGGATGTTAGACTTATAGATGTGTAAAATAAAGACAATTTTCTTTATTCCCTAGGACAATTTCTATAAATATTACTTATAGTATATTTGAATATGTAGATTGGCAGAATCTTGATTTTTATATAATAATGTTAAGATTTTGAATCTAGTAATCGATATTTAATTTTACTGTCAACCTTTTTAGAACGCTAGCAATACAAAAAGGTCCTACATAAATCAATAAATATATAATTATCATAAATATAAAAAATATATATAATTGTTATCGAAAACATGTATGTAATTGTCATAGAAGTCATATACATGATTAGTAAAGAAACTCTATACATGATTATTATAAAAAGGGTATAAAAAATATATATAGAGATTTAAATTATATATATTATTATTAACCCTAAAACATAATTGTTATATATTACAAAACAAATTAGCAAAACATAAGACAATTAACCTATGTGGGTGGATTGGTATAATATTGCATGATGATCCATGTGTGACAAGGTTACAGTTTCGAGCACCATACTTAATATTTTTTTCATTAACGATATTTTTCTGACCATTAATGGTCTCTAAAAACAATACAGACCATCTACGGACCACAAAATTCTTCCCCTTTCTAGAACCTTCCTCCTCTTGCACTTTTTCCTTTTCACAATTAAGTACAACACCCCTCTTTCATGCCTTGATTATGTTTCTACTAAGTTTGTGTTCATGCCCTTGTCTACTTTAGTGACCCTAAAGTCCAACGATGTCGGTTATGCATTCCAGGGTGGTTAACAGTGATGGTAGACCACATCATTGCAAAACTATATGCACGTAGATTTAAAGTTACTAACTTTAACCTTAGACTCTTTGGTATTCAAGTGCTTTGGTTCTCAAAATTCAACAAAAGTAGAATGAATTGAGCACAATTTGGAGCGTCAAGCTTAGAAAATGATTCTAGGCATACTTTTTGGACAACTAACAATTTCAAATAGTTATATGGACTGGCAATGGTACAAATATGCCCACCAGTCTAGAACCTTCCCCTTTCAAACTTCTTCTTCTTTTTGTTTAAGGACATGACACATTTCCTATACCTCAATTCCATTTCCACCAAGTTTTTGTTCATGCCTTCCATTACTTCAGTGACCCCAAAGTCTAATGGCATCAATTACACATCTAAGGTTGATTAACGGTGATGGAAGACATCATAATTGCAAAACCATAAACATGTAGATTTAAGATTACTAGTGTCACGCCCCAAACCCCGAAGCGAGACAGATGCCGTGCACTCGTGAATGGGACCCACAAATGCACAAGGCTCGGAACCTACTGAGTTCTTACTTAGCAATTCAGACAATTCAGATCTAAACCTTTTTATTTACCAATATTTACCAGTCAAGATGTACAAAATTTATAACTTCATATATACGATCATGACTAAAATTAAAGAAGTTCTGTACACAAAAATTTCTAAGTCAAGCATGGGTGACTAATGGCCTAACTACAAAAAAATCTAAGTCCAAAAGTGCTTAGCCGTCTAGCTCGTCACTCTCCCGGACTCCCCATGCATCGGGTCTCACTACCTAAAATGGTGGACAAGGAAAACTATGAGATAAACTCAGTAAGTAAAATATGGAGTGCCCCTTATTAAACTTATAGCATGCCAACAAATGTAATCACGAAAAACGGATACAGTACGGAAACGAAATAGACGTCTCCTCTATAGGTCATGGCCAATGTTATAAACCACCCACTGGCAGACGCACTATTTGCTGGTGTATAACCCCCACTAGCAGGGTTACTCGAACGAACTGGTACTATCACTAATATGTCGACATGTGCTAGCGTTTATAAACTCCCCCACTAGCAGGGTCACTAATAACATGACCACATCGGAGACAAAACAGGTAGAAGTTAACAGAAAAACCATAATTCACCAATCACTTTCAGATCATCAGGACAATCAATTAAATTTCAAGTAGGCATGCTCAATTTAATGAAAAGCATAAAAATTTCATTTCAAATCAATCATACTTACTTTTGTATAAAACGGGTTTAGTTCCGCCACCACTTCAAAAACAAGTCAAAACATGCTTTTAAAAACTGTACGGCATAACCATAAATTTACTTACCTCAATCGCATAAAGCAGAAAACTTGCTCCAAGAGCTAGGGTGATAGAATAATCAGGAACCTAGCCAAATATTCCAGAATTAATAACCATATGAAAACTACCTATTTAATCCTTTTCACTATTGCCAGCAATTAACCCCCATAATGCAATATTTATTTTATTTATTTATTTACTTTATTTTACTTCCTATCCGAAATTTGAGCTTTAAAAATCATATTGTGCATTTATATTTAATTTCCAAATCTCATAGACAAAATGGAGGAACCGGCTTAGGCAAAAATAGCTAATTCACGGGAATTTCATAGGATTCTCCCACAATTAACATCACAGCAACCAAAATAAGCAAATTCCACATGAATTAATTAAAAACACAATTTAAACATGCCGAAATCTTCCATTTTTTTCTTGGCAGCATTCGGACAATCACAGGGCAGCCACACAAGGACCAAATTCAGCAAAGCAACCACCAATTAGATGAAATTTGGACTTAAAAAAGTTGCCACATACCAGAAAATTCAGCAAGCAAAACAATTGGAGCTGGTGGTGGGAAGGCTGGCGGGATCTTGGAGGGGAACTAGCATGAAATTGAAAGGAATAAGAACAATTAGAGTGAACCCAACATAAATCAAGGCTTAAGAGATGATTTCATGGTTGTTCCCTTACCAGAAAACTGAAAGCACTCTCACTAGCAAGAGCAGCTCGCGGACAGGGGCAAGGAGAACAGAGCAGATCTGAAAAATTTTTGGTTTAGGGAGAGTTTTAAGCTTTAAATCTTGTTATATAACAAGAAAAGGAAGGGAATTTTACCAAGATCTTACCAATTTTCCAAGAAGAGTAGGTGGTGGTGGCTGGGCTTGGCTGAAGGCTTGTTCGGTGCAGGGGAGAAGGAAATGAGCAGAAACACGCGGCTGAGGAAGAAAAAGAAGGAAAAATAAAATCAGCCCATCCTTATCCTAGTTCTTTCTCTTTTAAGCCCCTTAAGTTTGAGAATTTGATGATTAAGCTCAACAATATTATTTCCTCACAATTAGGTCCCTAGCCCACACTTATTTGTTCTTGAAATTTTTGGGGTATTACAACTAGCCTTAACCTTAGACTCTTTAGTATTTAAGAGCATTGGTTCTTGAGATTCAACAAAAGTAGAATGAATTGAACACAATTTGAGGTGTCAAGCTTGGACAATGATTTTGGCCATCCTTTTCATACCACTAACAATTTGGAATAGTTATACAAACTATCAGTGGTCCAAATATAGCCCTCCATTTTAAAACCTTCCCCTTTTCAAAACTTTTCTTCATTTTGTTTATGGACACGACACATTTCCTATGCCTCGATTTCGTTTCTACCAAGTTTGAGTTCATGCCCTTCACTATTATAATGACCCTAAAGTCCAACATTGTTGGTTACGTTTCTTAGGTTAGTTAATTGTGATAGAAAACCACATTATTGCGAAACCATAAACACATAGGTTAAGGTTATTAGTTTTAACCTTAGACTTTTCAATATTCAATCACTTTGATTCTCAGAATTCAATGAAAGTAGACGAATCGAGAACAATTTTAGGTGTCAAGTTTAAAAAATGATTTTGGCCATACTTTTCAAGCCACTGACGGTTTGGAATAGTTATACAAACTATCATTGGTCCAAATATACCCCTTCGTTCTAAAACCTTCCCCTTTCAAACTTTTCCTTCTTTTATTTAAGGATATGATACATTTCCTATGCCCTAGTTCCATTTCTACCAAGTCAACATTCATGCCCTTCATTACTTTAATGACCCTTGAGTTTATCAACATCGATTATGCATCTCAAGTGGGTTAACAGTAATAGAAAACGACATCATTACAGAACCATAAACACATAGGTTTAAGGTTACTAACTTTAACCTTAGACTCTTCCATATTCAAGCACTACAATTCTTGGAATTCAATGAAAATTAGAGTGAATCAAGCACGATTTGAAGTGTCTATAATTTTCAAACCATCGATGGTTCGGAATGGTTATACAAACTGTTAGTGATCGGAATATACCCCTCTGTTCTAGAGCATTCCCTCTTTCAAACTTTTTCTTCTTTTCATCTAAGGACATGACACATTTCTTGTGCCGTGATTCCATTTCTACTAAGTCTACATTCATGCCCTTCTCTACTTTAGTGACCCAGAGTCTAGCAACATCAGTTACACATCTCAAATGGGTTAATGATGACGAAAGATTATATCATTACGAAACCATAAACACATAGGTTTAAGGTTACTAGCTTTAGCTTTAGACTCCTCGGTAGTCTAGAATTACAAAAATATTTTTGTGCATTAGACAATGGGCTTTACAATTAAGGGATAGCCCTCCTTTTCCCTTAATCCCTTCCCACCCATTTCAAGGTTCAAACTTGAGATTTTCAACTTAAAGTTTCAAGCTCTTAACCACTTGAGACACCTTTTTAAGGGCCACAATACAAACTAGCTTCCAATAAGAAAACATGGCTTGGGTTGAAATAGCATTAATAAAAAGGTTTATAGTTTACTCTTAAAATTTTGCAATTAGTTTTGAGGTGTAGTAAAATTATTTGGAGATATACTAATCATAAATACCAAATATATATGTGTATATTCGATGCAAATGTAGCAACATCCCATTGGCACAAATTCAAATGAGATAATTCCCTTGAAGAAAAAAAAGAAAAGAAATTGTAGTACACTTTAATCCTTATCCACCTTGTCTTACTTTTCTTCAACTCAGCCAACATGGTGTTTTCTTTACCTACTAAAAGTAGACACCAAAAAATGGTTAATTATGGCATCTACTGTTTCTGGCTTCCTATTTACACCCAAGTTTTGTTTCCTCGAGCAACTTCTTGTTTTTCCTTCAAGGAGCAACAATCTAATAAGGTTTGTTGTAAAGGCAATGGAGGAAGCACAAGTAGTTGCACTAGTCGACACCATCCACCAATAAAAGGAGTAAAGCATTCAACAAATAACCTACTTTCTCCTACATTCGAGCTTCCTTCCACTAGTACTTAACTGCTCCACCAAGGTCAAGAAATTATGCTGAGACTTTGATGAAATCATTTGCTATAAATTGTTTTTTGATTCTATTTTAAGTGGGTTTTGTCTACTATTGTAGTTTGGCTATTTTTATGAAATTGAATACTTGCACATTGTTGTAAAGAATTGAGAATAATCCATGTGAAATGATCTTTTTGTAAATTTAACTAGTTCTTTCTTATTATTGCATTCTTTTTGACAATTTCATTGATTTGAATTTAATATTGTGTTAAGATTTTTGTGTGTGTGTGTGTGTGTATATGTGTGTCGAGCATAATGTATATTTCATGAATGTCAATATTTGATTTATCTATATTGTATTAAGCAATTATTGGTAATGCTTGCATCAGAATGGAATGTCTTTATTATTTCTAAATGGTATAATTTAATAAATCATCTATTAACTATTATTTATTTTTCACTTTAGTTTAGATACTTTACTTTCTTTCAAACTCATCTATTAACTTTCAAACTCATCTATTAACTTTCAAAACTGTTTCATTTTTGTCTACCCTCACATAACTCTGCTAGCTCTGTTAACGAAATTCCACACATGAGGACACGTGCTGCCATGTAAGCAGCCACATGACAGAAGCAAATTTCCAACAACAACATTATTTCTCTTTCATTTTTTTTTTTTAATTTTGGCCACATGGTATGAGTAAATTTCCAGCAACATTGTTTTTTTCTTTAGAATTCAATTTCTATACTTTAATTTGCCACAGCTTAAGCTTCACTGTCATTGGTGTTGTTTTGAGTGGCGTGTTGTCAAACATCTGGACTCCTTTGACGAAGCATTTTGTTGGGTCGTCGAATTCGTTTTATAGAACGGCTTCGTACGGGTACTTCGCTAGGGAGATGTAGTGGAATCATATCCAGTATAAGTGAATTTGGTTGCAGGAGATGAAGAAGCAACTAAAGAGGAGAAAGTAGGCGAGGATGGCGACTACTATGATGAATCCAAGCATGATGTGGGAGACCTGAAGTAGAATGTAACGAAGAAGTTCCCGGCCTAAAAGGAGGCGAGGATGGTGAAGAAGAAGAATAGGAACCCATAAAGGCCGTCGGTAAGTCCCACCGTCTAGAAAGTTATGGCAGCGAAGGAGATGGAGAGGACAATTAAGGAAGGGATGGAAATTATGGAGTGGGCAAGGACGTACAATGACCGGTGGTAGGCATTGTAAGCAGTTTCTCGCATGAAGATGTAGCGTTTTTGGATGGCTTCGACGCAAGTGTAAGAGGTGGTGGACATGGCGAAGGAAAAAAACCCAATTTGTTCTTGAACCCCTTTGGGGGAATTGTCCAAGTGCCAGAATATCATTGTTAGGATGAATCTAGTGACTAGAACGACGCCTAATCGGATTCCAAACAGTTCAAGCATTCTTCTTGAGTTCATCATTGATCTTTAGGCAATGACAATCATTTCATTCAAGAACAGATTCACAAATGTGGGCATTGAAGAAGTTAAATTGGAATCAGTGGTGGCTCCGGAGACTAATTTCCTTCGAGAAATGGTTGCACTGATGGCCACTTTGAGTGAAAGAGTCTGTTCTTCGACGAAATTGTTTCTGGGATTAACTTTGTTCTACCATGACCTATTGAATTCAATTTCTATACTTAAATATGTATCTTTGTAGCAAATTTGCTCCTACCAAGTGGCCAAAAAAAAAAGTGAAAGAGGGACAATGCTACTACCTGAAATTTGCTCCTGCAATGTGGCCACTTACATGGTAGCACATGATCCCATATGAAGAATTTTGTTAACAGAGTTAACGGAGGTATGTAAGGGTACAAGAAAATGAAACAATTTTGAAAGTTAATAGATGAGTTTGAAAGAAAGTAAAGTTTCTAGACTAAAATGAAAAAAAAAGTAATAGTTAATAGATGGTTTATTAAATTAAGCCGTTTCTAAATTGAAATTACTAACTTATAATTGTTTATGAATGCTATTACCACTTTGCACGGAATATTTTCAATATTGATTGATGCTAATGGTCTTTATTAGCAATTTTTTGTTCTTTTTTTTTTTTTTTTTTTTGGTTTTGGTGCTAAACGAAGTTGTGGACTACTTTTCTCATCATTATGACTAGAATTTAAATAAGAACCCCCTAACATTTCATAAGAGACTAGTGAAGTATTAAAGTTTCAAATTTCATTGCAACTTTAATGTACACTTATCATTTCATGTCAAGGCCTACTAAATTGTGTTTAGCATAGCAATTTAATTAGATTGATAAGTCTATGTAACAAAAACTTCTCTTACTTCATCTCAAGGGTTTAGAATGAGATTTAGTACCAAAATTGGATGTTCAATCCAATTTTGCAACTAAGACCGCTGTACCTTTATTCTTACATAACACCATCTTCCTTTTTGGTCTAACAACTTCAAAAGTTAGTGGGCTTGCAAGGTACTTGTTGGAATCATGATTAGGAGTAAACAATTTGATTCATGTAGTGTTTCTACAATAGATTCTCATTACGATGAAACTATATTTGTTTCTCATGTGTCAAATTTTATATTAGAAAAATGAAAGTTATGACATCTTGTTGTTAAAAATGTCAAAACTTCTATTCTCCACCCACATGACGGATGAGACTTAAGTGGGACCTATGTTACGTCCCATCCATCTTGTGGCTATAGTTAGAAGTCTTTAATCGAACTTAATTTACACATCCTTATATTATTAATTAGATTCTTTATAGTCAAGATAATTCAGAAACTAAGTGCAAGTCAATCAATGAGGTGATGTTCATGAAGTAACCCTAGTTAGGAAAAGAAATGGAATCGTAGTGTTGAATGCCTTAAAGAGGAAAGAGATGTGTTTTGAAAAGGCATCTTTAGTTTTGCTAGTGCTACAATTCCTACCAAAGGCTTTTGTCTAAGGATGCATAGATCATGATATAGGTAGAATGTGATCCAAGGACTTTGAATTCTAGGCATGGATTAAACCCATGGAACATGTGCTAACACTAGTAGAAAACACAATATAATCAACAATCATTTTTCTGTCGATTATACCAGTATAATCAACAAAAAAAATGTCGATTATAATGATCTGTCGATTATGTGCAATTTTAACCAATACAATCGACAATTTATATAATCAATAATCTTTCTGTTGGAAAATGACTGTTGATTATATTTAATCGACAATTTTTGGCTGTCAGTTATGTATAGGCCATAATTGCTATTGATTATGGCCTAAAATGACATTGTTTAGTCTATATATGCATATATTTTATAGGATGAGAAGTTAGTATATATTTAATAACTTAAATTAGTTTTAGTTATGAAGTATTATTATAGTTTATATTAACAAATATATAATATTGATAAAAAATCTAACATAATCTTATAGTAAAATGAAAATAAAAATACAGTATAATATTTTGTAAAGAAATAGCACATCTTTCCTTTTATCAAACCTATAATTTCAATAATTAATTATAACATCAAAAAAAAATTAATTCTTACTAACCTTAAAACCAAAAATTTTATAAGAGAATCAATAAAAAGAAACTAAAAGGAAAAAACCAAAAAATAAGAAAACAAAAAAGAAAGAATTAGATAAATCAAACTGACCATTAGTTTAAAGAAATAACATATCAGTTTAAATATAAAAATTAAAAATACAAAAAAAAAAGAAGATAAAAAAAATTAGAACATAATCGACAGCCAAACTGGATTTCAATTATACTTATAATCGACAGCCAAAGTGGCTATCGATTATACTTGAAACCAACCCATTCCATCGAAAAAAAATTAAATCTCCAAGCTAATTTAATTTGAAATATATTCGACAACCTTATTTTAATATAATCGACAATATTTTTGTTGAATATATTTGCATTATAAAAGGGCCCTAGTATCAAAACATCTGATTGTCATATCTTTTTTATCTTTGGTTACCTCTTCCTTTCTCCTTCTTTTCCACAAGTAAAGCGTCCTAGTTTTTCTCTCATCTTCTTCTCCTTTTATTTTTCCTTTTTCTTTCATCTTTTATACTCTCCCATTTATATTTTTGTAAATATCTCTAGTTTTATTTTATTTCTCATTTATGCCTATTTCATTATCTTTTTTGTTGACAATCCATCATCTTTTTTTTCTTCATCCTTCCCATTCAATGCATTTTTTTTTATGCATCATCCAACTACTTCAATTTAGTTTTAATTAAGAATTCTTATTATTTGATAGACTAATAGTTCCTTTTTCTTCTTCTTCTTTTGTGTGTGTGTGTGGATTTTAATACCATAATTATGAGGTAAAATTTTCTTTTAAATTTGATTTATACTTTTTATTTCCTTTTCTTTTAATAAAATCATAATGCAATTTTTTTCTTATTTTTGGCAAGATATTGATCAAAAAATAATTAAAGTTAGAATTCTCATTTTAATTTTATTTACGTTTATCTTCTATTTCTTATATTATATAATTCTTATTATGTCATAAATATATTGTTGGGGGATTTGATAATTGTGTTGAATTTTGTTTCACTGTTTTTTATATAATTTAATTTACAGAAAAAACTATAAATATAATTCTAAAATTTACTAAATTCTGTATTTTTTTTTATTTTTCACCAAGTATAATCAACAATATATTCGACAACCAATGATTGTGGATTATACATTTATATTTAACAAAATAAATTTCTATCGATTATAGTCATTTTCTACCATTGTTTTTACAACATAAATGGTTGTCGAATATGTCTGTCGATTAAGTTATAATTAACAGAAATCCTTGTATAATCGACAGTATTTTCTGTCGATTATATTGTGTTTTCTAGTAGTGTAAGGGACTTTTGAATCTTATTCCTTTGGCTTTTTTCCTAATGTGGTTTTAGCCCTTTTAGCTGAGCCCCCAAGTCATAATATGCTTTGATGACCATGGACCTTCTTTAATTCAATCAATTCTTACTTTTTTTGTCACTAGATCACCTAAATATAGCTTGTTAATCTTTTTATTTATCTTAAGGAATTCTATGTAATCAACTATTGATAAGGAATGGATTTAGGCTAAACAGATTTAATAAGAGATGATTTTTAGTTGGTGGAAAGGATGGCGAGAATAGTGAAAAGTTAATGCCAAAATTAGTTAGATGTTCTCTTAATAATTATACCTGTCTAACAAATAATTAGTGTTAACTAATAAAAAAAGAAAGTTCTACATATCTGTCATCTCTAATTTTAAAAAAATATGTTTGAACGCACAAATTTATTCATGTATTATAAATATATAATATGCATCTTATATATGTTTATTCCTTATGTGTTTGAAACTCAATTTATTGATGTTTGGTATGCTACCAAACAAACACTTATGAAGTTTTATCATCTCTTTGTGCATATGCGAACAAGTGAACATGTCTGGAGTAACATACTTGCCATTTTTAATCTAGATATAAATGATTAATGTTTCAGTTAACATTATTTATGTAGTTAATTACTTGACATCATTGTTTTGTTTGTTAAGGTATTGTCATTATTTGATTATAATTAATATTTATTGTGTTGTTTTTTTCTTTTCTTTACTTATTTAGTTTTCATATTTTTCGCTTTTAAGATCATATATGGTTTTATAGTGCGATCTAAATTAAAGTTCATTTTCATTCAAAATGAATATTTAATTTAATTTTTCAAATACTAATGCTATTTATTTTTCCTTGTTCTATTTTTTCCAATTTTCATTGAGAAGTTTTGTTGCATAATTTTGTAGATATCGAGTTTCAATTTGAAGGTTCCTTTTGAAGAACCCAAGTCAGTTTGTTACTGACAATAGTTTCACATCTTATCATCATGACTTTTAAAGGATAAGAGATGCAAGATGTGAGGATTTCTAGCCACATTTTTCAACACATTCTTATTAATCTAAGCTAGGAAATTATCACTATCTAATTACCCTATGGGTAGCTTTTATTCATATTGTTCAGTGCTTAAAAATTACTGACAATATTTGTGAATAAAGTGTACGTTACAGTGTGAATTTTTGCTTAGAAAATAATGGATATAAAATTGTCTTTATGGCCCCTTTTTGGCATCCTTTTTCATTCATTTTTCTTTAAGTCTTTCAAGTGAAATATAATCAAAAACTCCAGTCACTACAAGAAAACCTAACTTCACCGACCACATATCACCGAGGTAAGAAGTTTTCTCGGTAAAGCATCCATTTACCGACAAGAAGTAAGTCTGCAACTTGAGAAACAGTAGAAATGGCAGTAAGATATATTATTTATTGTACAGATGTAACACTCGTCGATAATTTACTAAAATACATACGTGTTACTTGTCGATAATTGCAACCAACACTTCGGCCGGTGGGGGAAGGACGGAAAGGCACATCACCGACGAGGAATACGCCTGTAAATTTAATTTTGGAACGACAGTCTTGTCGGGAATTGAGGATCAATTTCCAACGTCCATCTTCTCGGTAATTTCCACTCCCAATGCACCCCCCCGCCAACCAGCTGGCTGCCTGCGTCAGGGGTGCAGCTTTTTGATGAAATTTCCGACATAGTGCTTGTCGGTAATTTGCCATTCAGCAACTCCCCACGAATCCGACTGGTGGCACTAGTGTTGCAACTTTTATTTTGATTGCCGATAAGATATAGGTCGGTAATATGTCCATTGCCAACTTCATGCTTGTCGGTGATTGTCCGGTCAACGGGAATCCTGATGCAACACAGAGATGAGCAGCTTTAGACTGTAGCAATGTGGGTTTCGTCAGTCAGCTTCCCTATTGCCTTGCCGACCCGCCCTTCTGCTTTCATTTTGGTCTTTCTCCTTTCATTTTCATTTTCCTCTTGTCCCGAGTTGCTCTTGCTCCCCTTTCCTCCATTCTTCCCTTTGAAGCAGTTTAACACATTTTTCTTGTTGCAGTATAGTGGATCAAGCAGTGGTAAGTAAAATTTAAGTAGTATTATTATTTTTTATATATTTTATGTATATTTTATTTTTTTTGAAATTTAAACCGTTAAATATTGTTATTAATTAGTTCATATTAGATATTGTTATTAAAATTTAAATATTTTTTTTATATATTTTAGATATTAGTTAATATTATTAGATTTTCTTTTAAATAAATTTGATGAATAGTTATGAATAATGTTTTTATAAATTTTTAGTGAAATTTCAACCATTAATGACAAATTTTTATATTAAGTATTTGATATTAACTAGCATTTTCAGATTTATTATTTTGAGTATATATATTTTAGGGTGAATATATATAATTGTTGTGAGTTTTGAAGGTTTTATATGGGCAAATTTTCATGTCTTACCGTTTTCTGCATTTCGTAGCTTTTAATTAACTATAAAACATTGTATTTTTCATAGTTAAAGATTAAAAAAAATATAAAAAAAG
>BPVZ01000033.1:587717-599921 GCA_020521535.1 Rubroshorea leprosula
TCAGGATCACAAGAGCAACACAATTTTAATCACCCACAGCTGTTTACTGATAGTAGCGTAGCTCCGAATATACAGCAAACGATTGATCCATTAATGAATTATAATTTTGCACCTGATCATGAGAACGAGGGCCCTTCATCCTCGATGGGGAAAAAAGGATGGAGCAGGAATTTCAAAGGAATACGCCCTCCAGAAAATAGAGAGAGCAGCAAATGGGTTAAACTCATTGATGATAAGCTCCAATTTGCTGATCCGCTCCAATTTGCTGATCCAAACATCCCTTGGGCCATCACTTCACTATGGAAGTCACGTTTTGATGGCCCGTATTTCACGTACGAGTGTGTCACCCAAAGCAAGATTGCTGAAATTTATAATTGTTTCAAGGTAAGATTAAGTTTTAGCAAATTTAATCAAATGAATGGATTTAACAATTTCTAATAAAAATAAATAATTTCATTACTAAATTAGAATTTACATTTCTTAGACATCTAATGTTATTTATTTTTTATTTTGTAGACACTTTACCAGTGGAATCCTACAAATAATCGCCATGTGCGAGATGCATTCCTAAATTGTATGAAACATAGATGGAGTGACAATTGTAGGGATGAGAAGTTGAAATGGGATAAGAACTCAGCCTATGTCCCATGTTGGATCCCAACTCATATATGGCCTCAGCTGTTGACATATTGGGACTCTGATGAATATAAGAGGCTCAGTGCAAGGGGAGCAAAGAATAGGAGCTCTGGGGAAAGGGTGACTCATACCACTAGGTCCGTTAGCTTTGGCATCCATGAGATGCGGATGGTAATCAAGCTTAATTAATAAAAAATTTAATATATTAGATTTTATTTAACATTAAATTGTGTCAATTTATACTAACTAATATATTGCATTATCAATATTTTGAAATATAGACTGAGTCTAGAGGTGGTGTGCAACCTCCCCATCAGGAGAAATTCAAGGAGATGCACACCTTCAGAAAAAAGGCGGGAAAAGATCAAGAGCCATCGTAGATCAATGAAAAAGCAAAGTATCAATATGTAAGTATATATAACATATAAATTAGCATAAAATGTATAGTTATAAGTGTGAAAAAAATTTATGTAATTAATCTAAATTATTTAGCAAAGTCTACTTTTTTTTTTTTATAGATTCTTTTCAAACTACTTTTGACAACATTATTACTATTACTATTATTTTTTCAGGATACTTATGTTGCGGAGTGCACAGCTAGTCATGGCTCTGATGCTAGTTCGTGGCCACGTATGGATAACGAGGCATGGGTTAAGGCTGTTAGAGGTTGCTCATCTAATTTCATGCCAGGGATTGGCTCCCAAGTAAATCCAGAGATGGTTGGTTTTACTTACAGGAAGAGACAACCCTGAGAAAACTTAATAGCAGCACTGATGGCGTCTAACTATGAGGAGACATAGGCAAAAGATCATGAGGAGTTAGAAAGACAACGCCAACAAATTGCTTTGATGCAACAGCAGCTGGCCAATATGACAGAAACTCAGAATAATATGAGCCAGACAATCGCACAGTCTGTTGCAGCAGCTCTAGCCGCTTATGGCATCTCCCCTCAGGCAGGTCATCATCCAGTTGCCTCACCACAGTCGTCACATGGTTCTGGCTCAGGTCTTCACATGAATTCAGCTTTCACCTACTCCACTGATTCTACACAAACCTCTCCTATGGTCCCTAAATATCAACAGCAGTGGTAGTTTCTGCTTCAAGATGATGATGCATACCATCCTACTTTTGATCCAGACTATCAGGGTCCTTAATGATTAGACATATATTTTAATGATTCATAATTCACATGTCCTAGTCTAGCGTGCTATAAAGCAGAAGAACACTCAATAATATAAGCAGAAACATTATTTATTTCATTAATACTCAATTTGAACATTCCATCACAAGAATAACCTTTCCCCACAAAGTTGTCATTTTTTGATATAATGGCCTTGTCTGATTCTAAGACAACCCTTAGGCCCCATTTACACAACAGATTTACAGACACCAAATTCTTTCTAGGTTAAACCCCAATTTTGGTCCCTGAACTATTGTACGGACCCCCAATTTGGTCCCTGAACTAAAGAAATCCCTAATTTGGTCCTTGAACTATTGTACGGACTTCTGAGTTGGTCCCTAAACTATTGTATGAACCCCCGAGTTAGTCCCTAAACTATTATACAGATCCCCAATTTGGTCCCTACTGTTTACCAATTTAGCTCCAACTTGGTCCTTCTGTTAAATACTAGCTTAGGGACCAAATTGGGGTGAAATTGTAAATAGTAAGGACCAAATTGGGGATCTGTACAATAGTTCAAGGACCAACTTAAGCCAAATTATAAACAATGGGGACCAAGTCGGGGGTCCGTACAATAGTTCAGGGACCAAAATGGGGATTTAACCTTCTTTCTAATATCAGGCACATGGAAAACATTAACCAAGATCAATTTGTGACCCGAAGTGAACCCTAATTCCATTGTGCCTTTGCCTAGAACTTTTGCTGTGACATTGTTTCCCATAAGCACTTCATTTGGTTCCTTCAAATCTTCATAAACTTGAGTTGTGCTTTTTTATTGCACACATGAACTGTTGCATTACAATCCAGCCACCAATCCATAGACTTGGTTGGATTTGCCATGTTTAATTCAGTCACCATCTCGACTTGCATATTAGAAACCATAGCAACCAATTCATGCTCAATCAAATTTGTCATGTTGCTTATTTCTGCGCTGGTGCTAGAACCGAAGTTCTTTGCATTATTCTTGAATTTGCAATCTTTAATAAAGTGACCTTTCTTACCACAATGGTAACAAGGCTGACTTTTCTTGAAAGAAGCTTTCTTGAAAGCATTGTTTTTCTTAAAAGGCTTGGTAGAATTTTGACTCACATAATTAACTTTCAAGGGTGCTAATATTGCATCTCTTGAACGATTTTCTACCTCAATCTAGAGATGTACTGTTTTATAGTAAGAATTTCATCTGAATGCAAAACCTTTTTCCTATAATCATTCCAAGATGGAGGAAGTTTTGAAAGTATTGCCCCCACTTGAAGTGAATCTGGAATCTTTATCTCCAACTCTGACATTCTTGATACTAGAATTTGTAATTCATCCACTTGATCCATGATGGAAATGTCATCTTTCATTTCAAACTCAAAATATTTAAGTGTAAGAAACTTGTTCATACCTTTCTTTCCATGCTTGTATTTTTTTTCTAAAGCAATCTAGATTTCTTGAGGAGAAGACATGTTGCGATACAGATCATAAAGTTTATCAGTGAGAGAATTCAGAATGTGTCCACTACATATGAGTTCATCTTCTTCACGCTTCGGCCTTGTATTCTTCACTACTTCAGAATCATTTTCCTTCGGTGTTTGGATAGGTTGCAGTTTTGGATCAAGAACTTATGACACCTTTAGTGTTGTTAGTAGGAAAGTCATCTTATCCTTCCAACGCATGTAGTTGGTGCCATCAAACCTATTCAATCTAACTACATCTGGATTTAGCAACTTGATGTTGGCATTCATAGGAAAAGCCATAAGGTATTTTAAATCCTTAAGATTGTTAAGAAATATTAAATAGCAAAAAAATAAAAGAATTATTCTGAGGCAAAATATCACTTTCCTTAAGGATTTAAAATCCTCTAGGATACAATAGAACTCAAAACTCTCTCAGAATTAGATGTATAACTCTGACATTGCATAGAAATTTATAATGCCTGAAAAGTCACTATTTGAAGGGATGTATCCCTTCAAAAGACACCATTTCATAGAGGTACCTTTTGACTGCCAATAGTCATGTCTGATTTTCAAACATGTCTTTCCAAATTATAATTTAGTAAAATAAAATAAAAAATTCAAAAATAATAAAAAATTAAGGATGTTTCGGCAGTCAAGCCCCAAGGTGCCCCAAGTGCCCATCTTTGATCTTTGATCATATATAAAGGGCCATGGCACAATTTCCTTTGGGTTTCACTTTACCTAATTATTTGTTGATAAAGAGTAGGCATTTATAAACTCCTTTAAGTTCTCATACTTTCTTGATGTGGGATCTCAAACATTTACAAACTATTCAACACATACTGTAGATTTCTTGTGCTTCCATTAATCTGAATCTTTGTTTCGTCTACTCCTTTCTTTCTGTAGAAAGCCTTTAGAGGTGGTTGATCCTTATCCGACTGATGAAGTGCAGCCATATCGTGACCCATGGTACACTTTTCATGATGGCCTTTTGGAATTCAACGCTTGGTCGGTGAAGAGGGCGCTCGAGAAGTAAAATGATCTAGTTTTGCTTGAGGCTTTCAAAGGGAGTGACATCAGTGCGACATGGTTTCCTTCGCCATGTGATGTAAAAGACAAGACTTACTGCCAATTCCAATTCACTTTGCCTTCCTGTCCGGTAAGATAGAAGATTGGTTGAGTTGGGCTAAAGAGATGCTTGCTGAGAACGGCTTTGTGGAGATATTGCGTGCTGCTGGAATTCTTAAGTTGGTAGCTCTGAGTCAGACTCTGCAAATCAGTGGCAATGTGGAGCGCCTCCATCGTTTAGTGAGGAGGTGTTGAACAAGTACCCATACTTTTATCCTTGCTTTTGGGGAGGTTGTTGTGACACTAGAGGATGTGGCAAACTTGATGTTGTTGTCTATCATTGGGGAAGATGATTCACAACACATAGCATTAATGTTGGAGAAGTGTGACACACCAGTAGCTTTGAAGAAGGTGATGAGGAGGAACACCAGTGCCTCTTCTTGCTCATGGAGGGGAGTATACAGCATTGATTTTCTGACTTGGATGCAATACTTTCGAACAGGCGAAAGTAAAGAAAACCCGTATATATATGCAGCTTTCCTTACGGCTTGGTTGAGTAAGTTATCTTTAGGGGCTTCTTGAACCACGAGATGATGGCTGAGTGTATTCCTTTGGCAATTCGATTGGATGAAGGTGTGAAGATCCCTTTAGCCTCGCTGATGCTAGGTACGCTCTATCACATACTTGATTTGTTCCACTTTGATGAGATTCTCGATGCTAGCTATTACATCATTGAGTCACCTGTATGTTTGTCTTTGCTGTAAATGTTTGCATGAGAGAGATTTTGCCCATATCATCCTAGCTGTGTTACCAGTGGAAAGGCTTTGAAGGAATATCCCATGGTGAAGTGTGGTTACACCAGCAGAATAGCGATGTTAACTTGCTCTTGGATAGGAAAGAGAAAAATGAAGGGACAGATAATCCCAGAAGTTGATGGCCTTCTTCATGACTATGGCAGCTTTAATTTTCATGCGTACAAGACAATGCCAGGGATATTTGCTCCACCCAAGGTGAGCCTCTTTGACAAGACACTCCCAACGGTGCTTGGGAGTCAGATTGTGGAATTTACCATGGGAAACTCAAGTCATGTGGACATGCTAGTGGTGATCACGCCATCCATGCTGCCGTGCATGACATGGCGGGGGACATGGAGTCTAGAGTGCTACTGTCCAAAGAGAGTTGCGAGACAATTTGGTTATGATCAGGATGTACCTCCTGCTCCTTTGAATAAGACAGACTAGAATAAGGCCATGGGGCCTTACATTGATGAAGTTGCCACAGCCATGTGGAGCGAGGTGTCACGGCACGCAAGTTCGGGGGCCGAAGTCATGGGCATCATGGCACGGAGCTGCAGCCACAGGCACACAGGGGGTCTGTGCAGCGTCCAGCAGACATGCCAAGCAGCATCGTAGAGTGTGAGCGCATACATGAGGATAGACGCGAGCACGAGCATGGGCGTAAGCGAAGAAGCGATCAGAAGCGTGGACACGTGCATGCGGGACGTGGGTGTTGGTGTCACGACACGAGGCTGTGATTACGACACGTACGCATACGAGGGCTGAGGCACAAAAGGATCGCTCGAGACGCAACGAGCCTTGCCAGCGGAGGCGTCGATACCGGGGCTGTGGCGTGAAGTTGTGGACGAGACACGCGAGAGCGTGCGTAAGTAGTCGGGGGTGACGTGGATGGGCGCGCTAGAGTGTCCTGGCCCGAGACATGGGTGCACGCACGGGCAAGCTGGGTCGAGGCGCTAGCACGCATGGGTGCGTACGGCTCGAGGCACTGGGGCATGCGAGCGGAAGCACGGGTGTGGGCGCCAGCACGACATGGAACGCTTAAGAGGCGGGCCTGGCATGAGTTGGCAGTGTCAATGCCAAGGTCGTTGCATGGGGTCGCGGTCAAGACATGCAGGCGCTCGCGGGAGCGGCCAAAGGCGTCCACATAGTGTGCCATGCCAGCAGCGGACAGAGTGTCGCCACGTGGAAAATGCACTGGATTATAGTGTCGATACCTATGTGACGGACTAGAACGGCCCAAAATGTTCTAGAAGCTGCTGGGCGCGAGTGGATAACTCCAGACAGGGGTCTGGACGAGCCCACTAGGCCTAACTCTTGTAAATATCTTCCTAGGGCCTTGTACATAGTTCTAGAATGGGGTATTCTAGAATAATCTAGGCTAGGCTATGAGGGAGGGTTGAGAAGCTTCTAGCAACTGTACAAATGAGGGGAATTGTGTGGAGTGTTCTAAAGCCCTTATCTGCAGAGGGGCTTGGGCCTTGTCTCTTCTATAAATAAGGGTGGCCTAAGTAGAAGAGAGGAAAATGCTGGAGAGAGTGAGCTGCTACGTGAGTGAGTGCAGAGAGGGGCTTTGTACTCATGCTCTTGTACACTCCCTTGCGATCTTAATAAATTCTCTTCTTCTCCCAACTTCCTACCTTCGCATTCGTGTTGCTAACCTCAAGCCCAATTAAGGGGCCACGCCAGTGTTGGGGAAGGCTGACTTGGTTCGGGTTTACGAGGGTAATTCCAAGCTAAGTGCCGCACGATGTCGAGCTAGATTCCACCTCCGAGACAAGTGCCATCGGAGCTAGTCTCACCCCGTGACAGAGGGCACTGCCACACAAGTTGTTTAGCACTACGAGAATGTCAACCATGTCGTCACCCATGCTGGAATATTAGGGGACACTGCTGAAGAAGTTTGAAGCTTTCATTCAATCATTGTCGAAAGTGGTGGAGTATGATCTTGCTTCTTGGGATTGTGAACGTCTTTTTACCCATAGTAATTCTTTCTTCAGTTATTGCAGCAAACACTCTTGGGGGTTTCTGACTAGGGAGGATAATGGACAGTGGGTACCCGTCTGTGTTCCCATTCTTGGCATGGTGGAAGAGGAGTATGACCAGGCTGATGTCGTTGGTGAAGAACTTGGGCAAAAGGCAACTTGAGGCGTTGGGGCTAGAGGTAAATATACTCTCTTACTTCTTCTTCTTCTCTTCTCCCTTTATCTTAAGCTTGGTTCTTCTTTCATCTAAGAACTTGGCTGGATTGCATTAGTGCTAAAGAATGCTTCATGTTCCCATGCCTTTCTCATGACATTGCAAAAGGAGCCAATGAAGCTACCCCTCCAAGGAGGTCAGTTCTAGGTAAAAGGAAAAGTGTTGCCCATCTACCTAAGAGTAGAGCACATAGAACTTCTTCTTCGCCAACCAGCAAGCAAAGTAAGGCTAAAGCGCCCACACCCTTCAAGGTGAAAACTGCTAAGGAAAAAGATACAAGTCGTGATAGTGAGAGCGATGAGAGTTCTTAGGGCAACCCAGATCTTGAGGTGATTGAGCGGATCAGGAGATTGAGACCCATTCATGGCGGTAGGCGCTTGTGTGAGAAGTATTATGATTCAAGTGCTTCATTCTAGGTAAATGTACTGCTCGGTCTTTTGTCTATATGCCTTTTTGGTTGTTGTTGACCTCACTAAAGATCCTTTGACATATGATGTAATATTTGTATGAACAGTCAGCATCTTCTAACGAAGGCTTTGGTATGATCCCCATTCCTAGTGACGATAAACTTTCGTCCAAGTCTGAAGAGGCTAAGTGGGTGGAAGCCTTAGCAGTGAACATGGAGGAAGCCTTGGCAAACCTTGAAGTTTGCCAGAAAATTTTGGCGAGCCTCCGCTTCTTGACAATATACTTAATGTTGTTGGCTCTATCATTGATTGGAGTAATCCTACATCCTTCACAGTCGAGATGACGAAGAAAGCTAAAAGCCAAAGAAGTTCTGCCACAAAAGCCTACTACGGTAAGCTGTTTGGACTCGTCCCTTATTTTGAGAAAGGTCGAAATGTGCTTGTTAAGCCCCCCTTCTATTCTGTTGCAGACTAAGGGAGGTGTGAAGATCTCATATGGCACCCCCAATATGACAAAAAAGCCCAAAACAATAAAGACTCAACTAGAAGTGACGGTATTAAAGGTATAAGCCCCTGCATCTCCATAAAATCACTCTTGATAATTGTTGAGGTAAAGTTGTTAACTTTTCTCTCCTTGTGCATAGCCACGTCCCATTAGCAAACTACCTCCTTTGAGGGGTGGTGACTTCGAATTGGTTCCTGGGGGATTTATACCAACAAGGAAAACTGGTGCTGCCATCAATGAGAAAGGTACTTGAAGCCATTCAATGAAATAGTTTGGATTTCAACACCTTGCTTGGTTGAACAACATATTTCTTTGTTGATCAATCATGTCTCCATTCACTTCACCAAGTCTTGAAAAGGGTAAGGCCAAGGCCGCAATCGATGTTGGTAAAGACAACAAAAAGAAGGTCACTGAGGTAATCAGCTTTGATTCCAGTGAGAGTAGTAGCCATCAGTCCAGTAGCAATGATGCCTCGTCTAAGGATGAGAATGGTTCCAAATAGAAGGGCAAAGTTGCGAGCTTTCAAGGTAGCATTGGCACGAACAAGGTTGCCCCCGTAGAATTCGAATCAGACATGGGTGATGCTACGAATAAATTCATCTCCAGTAAAGGCAAAATGGACACTATCATGCCAGTCATGAGCTCGACGAAGAAAGTTGCCAGCCCTAGCGAGGCCGACCATAATGGTCAGCCATCCGCAGCTCCAACTAAGTCAGGTGAGATCAACGATTCGGCCATGAGGCTGCTCAAGAATCTTGACAAGATGAACGAGGAAAGGGATGTCTCATTGGCTCGGTTTGGCTTAGTTCCCCTAGGTGGTTCACGAGCGGTGGGCAGGTTTAAGTGCTCACAATGTTGGAACTGTGGATGCATCATCTGTTGGACATCTTTCCAAATCTAACAATGCGTAGCAAAGCCAACACAGTGGTGGTCGAGGATGCCTTCTCAATCCTTTGTGCGATCATGCGGCACATAGAGGTAACTCCCTTCGCTAAAATGTGTGAAGGCTTCTTCTATTTGTGTAGAGATGCCCTTGACGATGCTGAGAGTATAAACTTTGAAATCGATGCCGTTCGCACTCATTTATCAAACTTGGCAAAGGCATACCTTGGGAAGATTGAGTTTGGCACGACCGGAGGTGACATGGCTGAGGGCTTGGACGAGCGAATTAGGGAGTAGGCGAAGCATATAAAAAAGATGGAGAAGTCTTTGGTGGAGACAAAAGAGCTCATCGTCAAGCTAGATGAAAGATTGGTGTCAGCCAAGGCGTATCTTAGATTGCTCAATCAAGAAAAAGAACATTTGGACTCCAACAGTGTGACTGAGCTTCGCCAAGCCTATATGGAAGCTACTACGGCCTTTGGAGACAAGCTTGGCCCCTTCCTGTCATGAATCAGCCTCGCGTTCTAACTTTCTCTTCATCTGTATTTCTTTTCCCTTACAGTATATTGACTATTGGCGATGTTGCCATGATGTAACCCTATAGTCGTGTCTGTTTTGGGTTGAACATCTTTGTTTCCAGCGAAGTCTGGACTTTGTTGCTTGTTTATTTTCTTGCTCATTTCTCCTTGCTGTTTTGAATATATCAACTAGACAGATAAATTTGTGCTAAAGAAATGAATCAGGGAGGTTGTTTTAGATCATGTTATATGATGCTCTCCTTCTTTTTCTCTCTTCTCTCTTTTTTTTTTTTTTTTTTTTTTTTTTTGTGAACACTTCCTGTCCCTTTACAATGGTAGAGTAGAATGAAAGGAATGCAAATAGGTTGATACATAAAGTGCCGAATATAATACAAGAATGCTATTTGCACCTTACATTTGATGATATATCATGGATGAAATTAATTCTCTTGGTTGGAATAAATGACAATGCTAGAGACAAAATTACAAAAATAGATGAGGTTGGTGAAACCTAACAATAGTATAGCTTAAGGCACTTAGCATTCACGGGATTCGATAACGATTCTCCCATGTGAGTTTTGAGATGATAATATATACTATCATGTGCTTTCATGACGATGAAGGGACCATCCCAGTTGGCAGCAAACTTAGATGGTCTAGCGATGTTCTCCCTTATATGGTCAGAGGCTTTGAGAACCATTTGTCCAACTGTGAAAACTTTAGCTTTGACTGTTTAATTGTAGGCATTTGTATCTTGCCTCAATATTTTTGAGTCTTCTCCTGTGCCATTTGGTGAAGTGCTTCGACAGATTCCAGGTTTTCAATTCATCTCCGACCACAAATGTCGATATTTCTATCCAGTTCAAATGCAACCAAGATACGTGCAGTTGGCACTAGGATCTCATCAGAAAGGATAACATCACAACCATACACCAGAAAATGAGGTGAAAAGCTTGTAGCAGTCTTGGATGATGTTTGATAAGCCCAAAGAGTATCCTGTAAATGAATGCTCCATCCTCCTTCGTACTCATGGCCCATCTTGCTCAAAATCCTTAGCAAACCTTTGTTAGTTGCCTCCGCTTGGCCATTGCCTTGGGGATAGTATGGAGTGTGATGCACTAAAATCACCCTAACAAGTGTACTAGTCGCTCCAAGTAATATAATGATGAGAGAGTGTCGAACCCACGAGGATTGTGTCTAACTAAGTACCAAAATAATTAATCTAAATTTATTTGGACAATCAAATAGAAAGAAACTTTAATTAAAAATAATAAAAGAAAATAACAAATAAACCTAACCAAGATAGGAGGTACTAAGCCATTGATTTCACCATAATCAATCAATATAAATTCTGGATTACCAAATTGTTGAGTGTTATTGCATGCGATGGCGGATTTCCCTAAATTAATTAACTAGCTTTCTCAAGTCAAGTTAATCCTTTACTGGTTTGTTAAATTAATCATATCTCTATGTAATTTTAAACAAACTAATGAGCATTAGATTCTATGGAAACCTCTAGCTTAAGAAGGGGGAGCTACTAACTCTCTTCTCTTCCTCCACTACCACATGTGAGCTAATTACCTCTCGGTCTCATAGTCTAGCACATGGTTTATATTATTATTGGTCTAATCTACGCAATTTTTTCTCAAGTTCATGCATAAATCACTAAATCAATTGAACTCCTCATGCGAATAACTTTAATTGAAAATATAAAATCACAAAATCTATATTGAATTGATTAGGTTACATCATAGCCTTAATAAAATAAATCAGTTCATAATAAAAAGAATAAAATATGAAATCAAAGTTATGAACATTCAAATATCAAACAATAAATAAAAACCCAAGGAAAAACAAAACCCAATTTGAGGAAATCAAACTCCTTGATCTTTTATTATTGATGGAACCTCAATCTTGATCTCCAATAATGCTCAAAAGAGGGCTGCCACCAGCCTCTCCAAAACTCTCTTAATTCTGAATTTGGATGGGTATTTATAGGATTTTAGAAATCTTAATTGAAATAGAAGTAGGACTTGGAATAGAAATAGGAAACTGAATTTTAGATGCTGATCGCGTGGTGCTGACACTTCGGATTACGTGTTGATACAAAATAAGAAACAGAATCTGATCCTAATTTTGATTCTGGACGTTTAGCGCATGGTGTCGACACCCCGATCATGTGTCGACACTACACCCGTGTCGGATTTGCAATTTCTTCAATGGTAAAATAGCAGATTTGGTTCTTGACTTTTGGATTCTGCACAAGTTGATCCTCAAGTCTCTGATCTCTTCAATTTACTTCTAAAAAGTAAGATTTCTTCCAATTAAATCATTTCCTACACAAAGAATGAAAACCATGTAAAATCAAACAAAATCCCATAAAATTCATCCAAATATCAATAAAATCAAAGTAAAAATTCCCTATTAATATGTATATAAATTTAGTTCATCAAATTCCTCCAAACTTAAGTTTTACTGGTCCTCGAGTAAAATAAAAAGACAAAAGAAACAAAAATAAAATCTAACTCACTTTCGTAGGAATCACGATTGCACTTAGCATGTGCAACAAGCCTTTA
>BPVZ01000033.1:614433-636952 GCA_020521535.1 Rubroshorea leprosula
CTTGTGGGGGTTATACACCAGCAAACAGTGACCCTGCTTGTGGGGGTTATACACCAGCAAACAGTGACCCTGCTTGTGGGGATTATACACCAGCAAACAGTGACCCTGCTTGTGGGGGTTATACACCAGCAAACAGTGACCCTGCTTGTGGGGATTATACACCAGCAAATAGTGACCCTGCTTGTGGGGATTATACACCAGCAAACAGTGACCCTGCTTGTGGGGATTATACACCAGCAAATAGTGACCCTGCTTGTGGGGATTATACACCAGCAAACAGTACGCGTGCCAGTGGGTGTTAGACGTTGGCCGTGACCTATAGAGGAGACGTCTATTTCGTTCTCGTATTGTATCCGTTTTTCGTGATTGCACATGTTGGCATGCTATAAGTTTGATAATGGGCACTCCATATTTACTTACTAAGTTTATCTTATAGTTTTTCCTTGTCCACCATTTCAGGAAGTGAAAACCGAGGACGGGAAATCACGGGAAGTGACGAGTTAGAAAGCTAGCCATTTCGAGATTGATATAGTTTTAGAAATAAATCATGCTCTTGTAAGTTAGAGTGTATTTGGAGATTTTATGATATCAGAGCAGATTGTAAAATTTTATCTTGAGAGTTTGTGGTATCAGATTGTGATTTGAATAAGTTCCGAGCCTTGTGCACTTGTGGGACCCGTCTCACGAATGTACGGCGTCTGTCGCGCCTCGGATTTAGGTTCTGGGGCGTGACAATTATATCATATGTAAGATTGTAAAAAAATTGTATTAAAATAATCTATCAATTATTTTCTAAAAATGTAGGGTTTAATTCACAAAAATTCTAACAAAGTTTATCAACTTTAACAATTTATATTAATGCAACTTTTCATTAATCCATAATAAGAGTGTTATAAAAAAAAGAAAAGAAAAGAAAAGAAAACCCTTGGTTAAATTAATAACACATTGTAATATCCCAAATTTTTTTAAAATTTTAGAATTTAAATTAGGGACTTATATGATAGAAATTACTATTTTTTGACATAATAGCTAAAAATTTCCAAACCTAGGTGGGTTAAAAGAAAATTTTGGTGATAAAAGGGGTTAAGGCTGATTTCTATTTCTCCTTGCCCATTTCTGCATGTTTCTCCTAGCCTTCATTAGAAGTTTGCCTCCACAAACCTTAACACCTCCTTGTTGGAAAAAAAAGGTGAGACTTAGCGTTTTCTTCCTTCTATTAGCAAGGGTTAGAGATTTATGAGCTCATGGTTCTCAAAATGATAAGCAAAACCCAGATCTTGCTATTGATATCCTTCCAATTTGCTGGTTTATGTAAAGTTCTTGAGTAGTGTAAGAGGTCACCATCTTTCCAGCATGTTCTGGTAAGAAATTAGCCATATTGCTCATGTTTTCATCTTTGATTTGAATTAAGTTAACTCTAGTCCTTTAAGGTTTTCAATTTTATGATTTTTCTGTAGTTTTCGCTTGACCTCTGCTCATACTCTAGCACCACTAGAATCTAATTCCTATTCTTGCTGGAAATTTTGACAACATGACCTTGTAGTAGTGTTTTGCCTATAACTCTTTTTGTAGATATCAGATTGAGTCCATTCTTGATTTTGTGGAAAGTCAAGAGATAGCCCTACAGTTTTTCTGTTGTATATTTAACCCAGTTAAGCTGTTTTCATAGTAAAACTCTACTACAAGTTTAATTCCTAAAGGTGGACAAAACTAGCAATCTAACCTTATGTTAGTATTTTAGCCATAACTTTCTCTATAGATGTCAAATTAAGATGATTCTTAATCCTATAGAACGCTAAGACATAGGGCTACAATTTATCTGTTAACCATTTAACCCATATTGGTCAATTTAGGTGTAAATTTTATTGGAACTTCCAATTCAAAATTTGACCAAAACTGCTCTCAAAAGTACCCAAAATTTTGCTTTGTTTTTTGCTTTATTCCCACAGTACTTATTGTCATATCACATCATGGTTTGATTAGACTTTTAGCTACTGTTTTCCTAGTTATTGCTTTGTTTTGGCTGCCTTTTTGCTATTGCATTTTTACTTGAATGCTACCCAGTTTTAGCTTGTAATCTACCATGTTTTGCTACTGTCTTTTACCCAGAAATCCTTGCTATTCTGGGTGTTTTTCCAAGAATTTAGGACTACTTTAAATAGCAAAAACCCCTACTTTGTTGCCCAATATTTCTACTAGTGTCTAGGATGGTTTTGAGCTCAGTTTCCCACATTTTTCCATCTTATTCTGCCCAGAAAAGCTATTTGGAATACCTACTATTTAGTGTGACATTTGGCGCTATTTTAAGCCTATTCTAAGTATTCATTTGATGTGGTATAGGTTCTAAATCGCCTTAACAGCTTTGAGTTCTTAAATTCCTTACTTGTTGTATACCTACAAGGCAAGGTAAGTAAAACTTGTTGTACCTATGATTTTGATGATTACAAAACACATTTGAGTGACTAATTGATTTATTTAAGTGTGTAATTAAATTGCTAAAAGATTGCAAGTAAACTTGGACTGCACTAAAAATAGACCAAAAGGATTGAAAATGTGCAGAGAACCAGTTCTATGAAATGGAAGTGCAGAAAGCTGGCCTAAAGAGATTGCAACTGGCTCTACGGGCAAAGATTTGAAGACCATTGTTTGGCGCGCGGAGAAAGGACGCAAAGCAGACTCCAACTTTGCAACCGGCTGTAAAGGTGCATTTAATGCACAACGGTCGACTTATTTGAAGAATAATTAATATTTTTAAAGTCGAAATACCAAAGCCAGTTTTACGTTTTCATAGCCGGTTGTCCAAGAAAACAGAATGTACAACAAACCCGTAAAGCTGGCTTTGCGTTTTGCAGCTGGCTCTGCGTTTTGCAGCTGGCTCTACGGAGAAAACAAAATGTGCAGGATCCCGCAAAGCTGACTGGAGAAATGATAAGCCGGCTGTACAGAGCCTGCTCTATGAAGTTAAGCCGGCTGTTTTGACAATCCTGCAACTCGAGCTTTGCATCCTACAGAACATTTAATGACTCCCAACGGCTAGAAACGGTTATTTTCGAGCAAGGGGCTATAAATATGGTTGGTATAAGATCTGAAGGAGGTTAAGAGAGCATTACATTGAATATCTTTACCTACTTACATGTGCTTTAACTTGAGTTTTTTTATCTTTGAGAGATCTTTATTTGTAATCATCTTCTTGTTCTATTTGTGAGTGATCTTAGGGGTGTGATTAATCCTTCAAAAGTGATCCATAGAGAGGATTCTTGGGGTTTATATTGTAAAGGGGTGAGGTTTGAGAGAAATACTCATCTTCTTGTAAAATGATTGAGTGGCTCCTTTAAACCACCCTTGTTTTCTTAGTGGAGAGTGTGGAGGAAATCCTTGGTGAGTGAAGCCAAGGTAGAGGATTAGGTTCCAAGTGCTTGGACCAAACCTCTATAAAATCATTGAGCAAACTCTTCTTCTCTACTCTCTTTAATTTTGGTTTTGTGGTTGCAAAAGGGGAGAATTTTTGGAACTCTAATTCACCCTCCCTCTTGGATACATTGAGTCAACAAAACTAGGGTAATTGCCCTTGGATTTTAAGGTAAATGTTTTAAAAGCATATTTTGAACTATTTTTGAAATGGTGGCGTGACCAAACCTGATTTTCATTAGCACATGAGCATGATTGGTTTAAAATGAAGTTATTATTTTATTGGGTTGAGCATGCCTACTTAGAATTTACTTGACTGTTTTGATGATTTGAGATTGGTTTGTAAATTACAAATTTTCTTGTTAACTCTTACATGGTTTTGTCTCCAATATGGTCATGAATTTTGTTATCCTACTAATGGGAGTTATAAACGCTGGCACATGTCAACATGTATTTCTATAGGACCGGTTCATCCTGTCAGTGGGAGATTACATTGGTATTTTTGCAATGCAACCAGTTGGGAAAGTAAACTAGCTATGATTAATTAAAGGGACCACTAAATAAATTTCAATATGCATAAATGATTTACAACTAATATTTTCTTCTTGTTTGAAATTAAAATGTTTACTTGGCATGCTTTAATTTCAGTGAAAACTATCCATATTTTACTTACTGAGTTATCTCATAGAAATCCTTGGAAGGACTACTTTGTGCTTCCTGGTTCAGTATGCAGAAATCCCTTAATAGTAGTGCTCAATTTGGAATGAATTCCTACATTACTTTCATTTTAATATATATAGAAGCTTAGGCAGAAGTAATAACTTTTCTACCATTCATCCTTTTCTCACACAGGCATAAGAAAGGAACACAATTATTTAAGCTAATATTTGCTCATTATGAATAATTGTGAACATTGTAATTCTATTAAAAAAATAACATGCATACACATACATAACAATGTTCCAAATAACTTTAGGAACATCCTTGTACCTAGTCATGGGCAAAAGATCATCATCTCCCTAGTACGGGTTAATTTAATTTTTAGTCTATTAACTATCACCTTGATTTCATTTTAGTCTAGAAACTATGTTTTATTTCTAAGTGGTCTATTAACTTTCGGATTTATTTCAATTTCGTCTACCTGGTTATTTTTGACGGAAAAGTTACTATTCTGTTAGAGAACAGTTAGTCCTCTAAGTATATTTGTTTTGATCTTTTAGTCCTCAAATTTATATTTGCTGTAAAAATAGTTTTTATACTTAAAATTATTATTTCTATGCTCTGATACCAGATTTTTATTCGGGTTTTCAGAACTTAATTCAGACTACTACTAACTAATGAATAACTGATAATATTTTAAAAATAGAAATAATTAATGAAAATACCCTAAGAAGAATTAAAAAAATGAGAAAAACCTGAATAAAAATTCGGTATCAGAGCCTAAAAATAATAATTTTAAGTATAAAAGTTGTTTTTACAGTAAATATAAATTTGAGGACTAAAATATCAAAATAAATATAGTTAGAGGACTAACTGTTCTCTAACAGAATAGTAACTTTTCCGTCAAAAATAACCAGGTAGATGAAATTGAAATGAATTTGAAAGTTAATAGACCACTTAGAAATAAAACATAGTTTTTAGACTAAAATGAAATCAAGGTGATAGTTAATAGACTAAAAATTGAATTAAGCCCCCTAGTACTTACAAATCAGATTTCCAATAGCATGTAGCTTATAGGGTTTCCCTATTCTTGAGCATGTCAACATCGAATAATAGTAAGCTTATGTCATATAATTCATAAGTTTCATTCACAAATAGTACATATGATACTCTTCTTAAGCATAGCTTAAAGATGTCAATACGATAGAAATCACATACTCTATCATCAATTAACTGAAAATTCTTGTGCATCACAAGAATTCAATCCATGTCTTTCAACTCATGAAGTTGAACATTTGACATTAACTAATATATTCACAATCAGTGAGGTTCAACCAACCTTATACAATATAATTCAATCAAGGAATGCCTCTATAAACACTACTTAATTATACTAAACCAGAAAGTCCAAAACAGGAGTTAACACTCTCATAAAATATTAGAACTAACTTTCAACACTTAATCCACCTCACACAGTCCCAAATTATTCCAAAATGCAGTCTATCTTCATTAAAGATATCCTTATGCCAATTACTCTACCATTATTCAATTGACATTAAGTAAAATAAGAGTTTATAAATTGACACTATCATACTCCTCTTGAAATTCTAACATAAATATTCTTTGCTTTGAAATAGAAGTAGGGAACAATTGGATCATAATCATAGAGAAATTTTCACCATTCCTTAATACCACTCTCCATGTACTAACAGTAGGTTCCACTCTACTATTTCTTCCTTCCTCTTATGCTTTGTGATAGGGTTCATAATTCAGCTATTCATAAACTTAGATATTGGTCCGACCTCTCTTAGTGCTTAGCATAATCCATAGTAGATACATTTGATAAGCACACAATCACCAAAGCATACAAAGCATGCCTGGTCCTCCAACCCTTTAGCCATAGTTTATAACCAATACTAAAGGGTCACAAATACTAGAAAACATCAATAACTAATGCTTCACTTTAACTTGCATCTAGTTTTATTTTAGACTAAACAATCATGACAAAATTCTAGTCGCATAATATTATTCAACAATATACTCAATATGTTAGTGAGGCCTAAGATAACATAACAAACTTTGAGCAACCAAAGATAAAAGAGGATAATACAAATGTTAGCTCACACATAACATGTATTCAACCTCCATTCTAGCATTTAACACCCTTGTGTTACTTCTCTCCCTTTATTCCTTTTTTTTTTTTTTTAAACTCATCTACTAGCTACTAGCTAATGTACTACGTACTATAATAAATATCTACATTGAAGATTTAGCCTTCCTCCTAACTCTTTATCTTTGCATAATAATTCTTGCATGCAAAAATTCAGCTATGCAAATTCACTACTTGCATCCCAAAGGGTTTAAGTAATTGATAAAATTTTAATACCATTTAGTCCCTAATTTGTAACATAGTCACATTATTCTTCTAAGGGCTTCTGCCTAGATTTGGCTAAATCCCCTCATAGTTACTAACCACCTATGTTCACATGAAAGAGATTAATTCCCTTTCTCTTTTATTTTTAATTCCTATTTTGTTACATCAAGATCAAAAATTAGTGTAGTACCCCAGCAAAACATTTAGCACACACTATGAAATACTTTTAACAATCTTTTCTCATAGTCAGAAACTAAATCTCATTCTAGTTTCACACACACTTCAACCTATTCATTACTCTTTTCTAGCATTCACATCGTAAGTAGCAGTAGGAGTAGAAGTATTGCCTCCTTGACTCATCTTTCTCCTTCGGTATTGATACAAGTAAAGAGTGCAAAAACTAATAATTAGGCAAAAATCTAATCCTATGACACTAGACTCTGTTGTACCTATGATTTTGATGATTACAAAACACATTTGAGTGACTAATTGGTTTATTTAAGTGTGTAGTTAAGTTGTTAAAAGATTGCAAGTAAACTTGGACTGCACTAAAAATAGACCAAAAAGATTGAAAATGTGTAGAAAGCCGACTCTTAAAAGCTGCAGCCGGCTCTGGTGAAATGGAAGTGCAGAGAGCCGGCTTTGGAAGCTGCAACCGGCTCTACGGGTAAAGATTTAAAGGTCCGTTGTTTGGTGCGCATGGAGAAAAGACGCAGAGCCGGCTCTAACTTTGCAGCCGGGTGTGAGGGTGCATTTAATGCACAACAATTGAGTTATTTGAAGATTATTTAATGTGTTTAAAGTTGGAATCCTAAAGCCGGCTCTAGGCTTTACAACCGGCTGTGGAAGAAAACAGAATGTATAGGAATCCCGCAAAGTCGGCTGCAGAAATGGTGAGCCAGCTGTACAAAGCCGGCTCTATGAAGCTAAGCCGACTCTTCTGACAATCTTGCAACTCGAGCTTTGCGTCCTGCAGAGCATTTAATGACCCTCAACGGCTAGAAATGGCTATTTTCGAGCAAGGGGCTATAAATATGGTTGGTAACAAATATGAACAAGTTTAGAGAGCATTGTATTGAATATCTTTACCTACCAACTTGTGCTTTAACTTGAGATTTTGATCTTTGAGAGATCTTTATTTGTAATCCTCTTCTTGTTCTATTTGTGAGTAATCTTGGGGGTGTAACTAGTCCTTCAAGAGTGATTTGTAGAAAGGATTGTTTGGGTTTATCTTGTAAAGGGGTGAGATTTGAGAGAAACACCCTTATTCTTGTAAAAGGATTGAGTGGCTCCTTTAAGCCATCCTTGTTGTTGTTAGTGGAGAGTGTGGAGGAAATCCTTGGTGAGTGACGCCAAGGTAGAGGACTAGACTCTAAGTGGTTGGACCGAACCTCTATAAATCATTGAGCAAGCTTTTCTTCTCTACTCTCTTTAATTTTGGTTTTGTGGTTGCAAAAAGGGGAGAATTTTTAGAACTCCAATTCACCCCCCCTTTTGGAGTACATTGAGTCAACAATTGGTATCAGAGCAAGGGATCCAATTTGAAGGTTTAACCACCTTGGAGTTGATCAGGGATGGCTCAATTTCAATCTTCTCAACCACTTGAAGGTTTGTCTACCACTAAGCCTCCTTTCTTTGATGGTACTAATTATAATTATTGGAAGAATAGGATGAAGGTCTTCATGCTTGCAAATGTGCCCAAGGCATGGATTGTGACTATGAAAGGTCCACATGTGCCTATGAAAGTAGTTGGGGAAAGTGAGGTGCCAAAGGAAGAAGTTGAATGGAATGATGAAGACTTGGTGAAGATCATGATCAACAACAAAGCAATCAATATGCTTCAATGTGCTCTCAATCCAACGGAATTCCATAGAGTATTTGGATGTGATACGACCAAGGAGATGTGGGACATGTTGGAGGTAACACATAAAGGAACAAGCCAAGTGAAGGAGTTACAAATCAATAGACTCATTTACATGTATGAGCTTTTCAAGATGAAACCGGAGGAGAGCATTCAAGAAATGTATACAAGATTGAATGATATAGTCACCAATCTCAAGGCTCTTGGTAAAGTCTATCCTTCTCAAGAAGTAGTGAGGAAGGTTCTTAGAAGCTTGCCCAAGAATTGGGAAGCCAAGAAGACCGCAATTGAAGAATTTAAGGATCTCAACACCCTCAAGCTTGAAGATCTCATTGGAAAATTGATGACATATGAGATAAAAGTTCAAGTTGATGGTGGAGTTGAAGTAGTTGAGAGAAGAAGAAGAAGAATGTTGCTTTCAAGGCTAGCAACCAAAAGGAAGAGAGTGAAGATGATGCTAGTAATGATGAGTCTAGCAATGAGGAGGACATCACCAAATTGATTTCGAAGGAAGTGAAGAGATTCACGAAGAAGCACATCAAGAGCAAGCTTGCAAAAAGAGATGAAGGAGAGTCTACCAAAAGGAGCGTGAAATGCTATAAGTGCAACAAGATGGGGCACTATAGAAATGAATGTCCCAAATTGAAGAAAGGTGAAAGGAACAAGAAGAGCATGAAGAAGAAAGCTTTTACCGCCACTTGGAGCAATGATGAGACTAGCTCAACGGAAAGTGAAAGCTCCTTGGAAAATGGTGTTGCAAATCTTTGCTTCATGGCTCAAGAGGATAGCTACAATGATGAGGAGGTAAACTCTAACTTCTCTAGTTCAATTAATGAAAGTTCATTTGGGTATTCTTATGATGATTTATGCAAAGTTCTTGATTGCTCTATGAATGACATTAAGAAACTAGGAAATGAGAATATTGCTCTTACTAAAAACCATTTCATTGCTTAGGAATGAGATTGAATCTCTCTCAAAACAAAATGAGGTTTTAGTTAAAGAGAATGCCTCTTTAAATGGTGAGATTGCTTTTTTAAAGAATGAGGAGTCTAATAATGCTTTAAAAAAGGAAAATGAGGATTTAAAGAAGGAAAATGAAGATTTAAAGAAGGAAAATGAGGTCTTAAAGAGAAAAGCTTGTGATCTTGAGAATGTGATTTCCAAATTTACCTTGAGTAAAGAAAATTTTGATTCTATCTTAAAATCTCAAAGAAGTATTTATGACAAAGGGGGCATTGGATTTGATTATTCTAAAAAGCAAAAGACTTTCAAGAATTCTTTTGTAAGAGCAAGTCAATCCTATCATCCTAATGTTACTTGCTATTGTTGTGGTACAAATGAACACTTTACTTACGTATGTCCTTTGAAGAGATTGATAGCTCAAGGTAAAGTGAAGCAAATTTGAGTTCCAAAAGGAACTTTAAGCACTAACCCCCATGGACCCAATCAAATTTGGGTACCAAAAATCAAAACTTAATTTTGTTTTATAGGAAAAGTTGATGGTAAAGTCATAAGGAAAGCAAAGTAGATCTTAAAAAGACTTATGCCTCAACAAGAATGTTGGAGTGGAAGTGAAAAGAGAATTTGTTTTTGAATGCTCCACTCATGTGCTCAAATTGGTATCATTTATCGTATTGCATTTATTCATTAAGTATAATCACATTAGCATGACTATTAATTATTGGTTTATGTGTGCTCACTCTTTGATACATATGCTTGTTGAGTATGATTCCATTTGATGTGTCTTTCCTAGTGATTGATATGATTCTTGAAATTAATGAATTTGATTATTAGAATTTGTGTACCTTGATTATATTCATGGTATTTGATGATGCATACATTGATATATGACTAAAGTTGCATAATTTAGTAGTTGATGTTCAATTTAAACTTGATTAAAGGAAGAAATATCAAATTAGGTACACTCCCTTCAAAACAGCCCCAAATTTTCTGTTTGTCCCAATCAAGGCCAGTAGAGCCGGCTTAACCATTTTCACAGCCCGCTCAACCCAAAAACCCGAGAGTTTTCTCTCTTTAAGATTGAGCCGGCTCCAGGACCAAAGCCGGCTCTCCTGCAGCTTTTTAAATATTTCGGGCCTCTCTCTCTTCGCACTAGATCTGGCATTTTTCGGACCTCCCTCTCCCAAAACTCGCCATTCACTCTCCCAAACACCAAAATCCCTCAAAATCTACAAAAACCCATCCCTCAAATACTCAAATATCTTCAAATCCTTACACAAATCCACAAGCTTTTTGCTCCAATTTTGGTTGGGTTTTACTGAGTTCTCTCTCTCATGGCTTCAAGAAGGGGCGGAAGCAAGAGGAAATAGATTGGGAGTTCTAGTGCCGATGGCCAAGCCCAGGAGGAAGGTACCCTTTATAATACTTCTCTATTTTGGGATGATGATGCCTTCAATCAGTATAATTTTGTTAAAAATTTGGCTGTGTTACCATGCAACAATATGAAGTTTAGTCAGTTTCCTCAAGGGAATATGCATGTAGAAGAGATTTTTAGGGAACTTGGATGGAGTAATTTTTTAGAGATTAAGGAGCATGTGTATAATGATGTGGTTTACCAATTCTATGCTAATTTGAAACCAAAAAGGGAGAAGTGCAAAACTAAGGTTAATGGAGTAGTGATTCAGTTTTCACCTAGAGAGATTTGCAATGTATTAGAAATATCAGAGGGTGGAGATGATGAATTTGAGAATGTCAACCATGAAGAAATTAGACTCGCACTTGCACCGACATGTGCTACAAATCATATTAGTGTGGGCTTTCTTTCACTAAAAAATAGAGCATTACAGTGGATTATTAGTCATATTCTTGCTCAAAGAAAGGGGATCAAGTAATGGAACAGCAAAGTGATGAAGAAGAAGGTAATGCGGATCAAGAAATGGTAGAACAGGGGGAAGAGGAACATGGAGGTGATAGCCCAAGACCCTTTCAAGGCTCCATGCAAAGGACAAACCGTGAAACCATGGAGCTAATGATAAATGAGATGTGGCAGCTGCACACCGACTTCTATGGTTTTTGGACAGAAATGAGAGGGAGAATGGATACCATGGATGGAAAGCTTGATCAGCTTGTTAACCATTTTTTTCCTCCACCCCCACCTAGTGCCACCTAACTTGATATTTCTTTAGTTTAGCTAATCTTTAGGATGGACATCTCAGGGTTATGCATTTTATGTTTTTAGGCTTGTGATTATGTTTTTCTTTGACTATGGATATTTCTTGAACCTTTTTATCTTGTTTTATGAATGGAAATGGCATCACTTGTGTTATCATGCTTTGTGAATGGTTGTTTATGATTTTGATGACTGTATACTTTTATTGAGGGGGAGCATTTTGTGCTTAAATTGCTCTTCTTAATGGTTATCATGCTTAAATGCTTTAAAGATTGATGTGCATGAATTAAGGGGGAGTTTGTTGATTATGTGCTTTTTGATGAATGACAAAAAGGGGGAGAAGAATATGCTGAATTTAATGTCATTTTCTGGAGTATCTTTGTGCTAAAATTCTGGTTAATATTGAAGTATATATGTGCTTTCATTAATTAATTCTCAAAGTGTTTTATCATCATCAAAAAGGGGGAGATTGTTGTACCTATGATTTTGATGATTCCAAAGCACATTTGAGTGACTAATTGGTTTATTTAAGTGTGTAGTTAAGTTGCTAAAAGATTGCAAGTAAACTTAGACTGCACTAAAAATAGACCAAAAGGATTGAAAATGTGCAAAAAGCCAGCTCTTAAAAGCTGCAGCTGGCTCTGGTGAAATGGAAGTGCAGAGAGCCGACTCTGGTGGAAGCTGCAACCGGCTCTACGGGTAAAAATTTAAAGGTCTGTTGTTTGGTGCGCGTGGAGAAAAGACGCAAAGTCGGCTCTAACTTTGCAACCAGCTGTGAGGGTGCATTTAATGCATAACGGTCGAGTTATTTGAAGATTATTTAATGTGTTTAAAGTTGGAATCCTAAAGCCGGCTCTAGGCTTTACAGCCGGTTGTGGAAGAAAACAGAATGTGCAGGAATCCCACAAAGCCGGCTGTATAAAGCCGGCTCTAGAAAGCTAAGCCGACTCTCCTGAGAATCCTGCAACTCGAGCTTTGCGTCTTGCAGAGCATTTAATGACCCCCAACGGCTAGAAACGGCTATTTTCGAGTAAGGGGCTATAAATATGATTGGTAACATATATGAACAAGTTTAGAGAGCATTGTATTGAATATCTTTACCTACCAACTTGTGCTTTAACTTGAGATTTTGATCTTTGAGAGATCTTTATTTGTAATCCTCTTCTTGTTCTATTTGTGAGTAATCTTAGGGGTGTAACTATTCCTTCAAGAGTGATTTGTAAAGAGGATTGTTTGGGTTTATCTTGTAAAGGGGTGAGATTTGAGAGAAACACCCTTATTCTTGTAAAAGAATTGAGTGGCTCCTTTAAGCCACCCTTGTTGTTGTTAGTGGAGAGTGTGGAGGAAATCCTTGGTGAGTGAAGCCAAGGTAGAGAACTAGGTTCCAAGTGGTTGGACCGAACCTCTATAAATCATTGAGCAAGCTCTTCTTCTTTACTCTCTTTAATTTTGGTTTTGTGGTTGTAAAAAGGGGAGAATTTTTGGAACTCCAATTCACCCCCCCTTTTGGAGTACATTGAGTCAACAGACTCTAACCCACATGGCAGATCAATGTATTAACAAAACCTTGGCTTTGATACCAATTTGTAACATCCCCCTTTTGGTAAACCTTTTGGTTTATCAAATAAGGAAATGTAATGCACAAAATAAAAAAAATAGCAGGAAATATCTATAGAAAAAAATTGCAACGGAAGTAAAAACTTATCTAATATAAAATGTTTCCTTATGAGAAAAACCTGCTTTTAAATCAATTTAAAATTTTATAGAGAGAAAATCAATTACCTATAAAGGAAAACTAATTTAATGGAAAATATCTTAGGAAATATCAAAATACTCAAAGTTGTAAAATAAATTAGGCTAAGCCCATTTTGATCGATTTAAATATTATATACATAAAAGCAATTTACACAAAAAAATACATAAGCAAATGCTTTTCAAAAATTTTCTAAAATAATAAAAGTAGAATTATCGTTTTGGTAACATATTAATTTGCCTTCACATCAAAACCCCTAAGGTCCTAACTTCTACATACAAAGAGCATATGAGACTTATATCGAAAGCTCTCAAGCTGAGTGGTTACTACTCCAATCTACTGATTTGAAATGAGGGGAAATATCATGAGTTAAAAGCCCAGTAAGTATTAAGTTTAAGTTACAAACTTAGGTCCTAAAACCCTTAGACCTACACACAGACAATTTAAACCAAGTCACATAATATTATAAATCTTAATATTCGAATAATAATTTAATATCACAAGGTTGTTCATAGTCAATCAAACTTGTCAAGATTATCCAATGACATTTGAGTCAAATCCATATACAAATGTGATGTCTCAAGCATAATGCATAAAACAAAAATCACAAAATGTTGTGAAGTCCATTGATGTGTGCTAACTACACTTGTACCGGTGCTAATCACGGTACTAATCTATTGCACAAAGGCCTACTAAATGTCCAAGAGGGTCCACTAAATACCCCAAGCTTTTAAGCTTAGGTCCACTTACTCTATAGTCACAAACACATACAAATATCAAACAAATTCAAAACACATTCAAAATAATATATGAATATTATTTCATTTAATATTTCATTTAATATTTCCTTTAATATTTCACTTAATCAATCTCATATCCAAAGCAATCCACTTTAAACATCCCATATCTAATTGTAGACTTCACTAAAACAAGAGTTAAAATTGATTACTTATTTTAACAATGCAATTAATGCATGATTAATCAACCAAATCTCAAGTGCACTAGTCACGGGTAGCGCCCAACTCCAATTAAGCTTAATCATGAAATTTCCAAAAGTTTTCACATAAATGTACAAAGAAATATCAAAACAACCATAGCAAGTAAATAACTAATAAAATTCACACATGATTCAAGCATAAAACTAAAACCCACTTAAAACTCCAAACCGTACATCTGCCCAAAATTCCAAATATTGCTAAACAAAATTCTAATTTCCAAAAATCTCTTAAACAAAAGATTTAAAGTCATATTTCACCAACTTAAACTAATTTTTAGTATATTATAGCAAAATCTATAATTTACCCAAAACTCTAACTCAAATCTATAGCCAAAACTCATACTCACCTACAAAAATTAAAGCACCAAACTGATACAAAATAGTAGAAATGGTAGGGAACTTCAATTGGAGAGTGCATCCGCACACATTACATTCGAGTGGAAAGGGAAAGAAAAGTGTAGGGGAAGTGGGTTTTGTTTCTAATTCTTTCAAATGATGACTCACTGGCTTTTCTAAAGCATTCTAAGTTCAAGCATAAGTTTACTTGGTAAATATTGTGCCACATGGCACAAAAAGTGGAATAATAGAATTAAACATCCTTCAACTTTCACTAAATTTCATTTACAACCCCTAAACTCTAAATCTAATCAATTTAATCCTTAAAATTATAAAATGAATGACTCTAATTTCTAATCTATTCATTAAAGTATATGTGGTGTTAGATTATTAATGTTTTATTTTATGAATTGTTAAAATTTTATATAAGTAATATGGTGAAAATTCTTGTCTTATACCTTTTTTCTTTAGAAAATATAGAAAGTTCAAAGCAAAATAGATATGCAGCACCTTACTTATATAATATTAAAATCTTACATTCATGTCAAGGGGTTATGAATGAGGAGAAGGAATTTCATACAACTATTGTACCATATCATTTGTATTTATGATTAATAACAATTTAACAATTCTCAAGAATTGGAGTTGTACAAATAGATTTTTTTATTGTGTAAAGATACTCGGACAATATTTTTGTATAATTTTTATATGTAATTTTTGATGTATTATTAAAATGAGTACATGATAACCACAAAAATTAAATAAATTTGTAAATGTATCCAATATCATAGATTTTAGTAAAGCAAAAAGAATTAATTATTATATCACATGTAAAATTATAAAAAAAAAAGTTATAATATTTACTTTTCATAGTTAGTCGAAAACTAAATCACTATCATTATATATGTACATGTTTCTTACTATAATAGAATCATCCCTTCTATAAATACCAACCCAAATAATCTGTTATTGAACACTACACCTCATGTGAGGTTAACAAATCGTTATGGTCAAAATTACTTGTACTACCAAATGTGCAACATATTTGTTGACACTTGATGCCTTAAAATATATTTATTATAATATAATTACATAATTAAGTAGATTTGGTATATTTGAAACTTTGAATCCTAACTCTTTAAAAATGCATAAAAGCTTTCTAACCACTAAAATCACTTCAAATTGTTTGAGGTATATTATATTATATTATATTATATACATTTAGAATTCAATCATATTAAATTTTAATGAGTCAAACTGATTTAACTATCCAATCTAGGAATTAGAGGTCAAAACAATTTGACCTTCAGTTCGATTTTAAAAATATTGCATACATTAGGAAATAATTATTTATACAATTTGTATTTTGTCAAACTAATTGTTGAATTTAATATTTTATTTGTATAGCTATGCATTTCAAAATTTTGGATGATATGCTTTTTGTAACTATAGGAATGAAAAAATTGTATTTTCTATTATTTATTTAATGATCTAAAATTCAGTTTAATTATAAAATAGTTAAACATATTTAATTAATTTGAAATTTGATATATATGATTTATATGAATAAAAACATTAAATTCAACACTTGATCTGAACAAAATACAAACAATATAAAGAATTATTAACTAAGTTACAAAGTAAATTCTTAGGAGGTAAGACAAATGATCACTAATTTCTAATTTTATAATGTTAGATAATTAATAACTAGTATTAGATTTTTAATAAATATCAGAAAAAATATGTCAACAAAAAGTTTACTAATTTTAATTTTTTTCTCATTTACATGTTTATGTTGTATATCAACTTTGCTTCCTAATCTAGGTTTTTTGTTATTGAATTCTATTTACAAATAATTTTTATTAATTATATGCTAAATTTGATAAATTCTCAATTTTGCCTATTCAATTTTATGATTATGATTTTACAATTATGATTTTGTTTACCCAAAACAATTTTACTTAAATTCTAGAATTTGACAAACTTATGTACGTATAACTAACGTACAATTTAAAAATAGTGCTATTGCATCATAGGCTTCTCATTGATAGCAATGATTACTATTATATTTTGATGCAATAAACTATTATAAGGATTTTACCAATATTTAATATATATAAAAGAATAACATTTAATATTAATAAATAATGTTATAGTATATATAAAATATAATTACAAGAATAAAGAATGTCTCATAAAGCCATGGCATACTTTAATACCTAATTAAGTTAAATACTAATTTTAATTCCTCAACATTAGGTTTTTGTATGGTTTTCATCTCTCAATTATTTTAAGTATTTTTTCAGCCCTTCAACTTTAAAAAATGCAATTTGTTCATTTCTCTATTAATTAATCTATTAAGTTTACCTATATATGAACATTTTTAGTTCCTAAGGACTAAAAATGTGTGCATATAATATAAGTTTAGTCATTAAAAAAGTGCACATTTGAATAGACTTAATAGACTAGTTGAGAAAGACAAAAAAAGTGCATTTTTCAAAGTTGAGGGTTGGAAAAAAGTGCAAAAATGTGAGGGGTAAAAATTGTTGTAAAACCTTAAAATTATGGTCTTGAAATTGACATTTAATCCATCTATTTATTAATTTTGGAATCAATGAAGAGTTGAAAATGTACATTTCAAATCAACTTCCAAATTAAATTCAAACTTGCCAAATGTGAGAATAACTACATTTTCCCACTCAACACACCTTCTTATATAGATACAATATAAATGTCAGGTTTTGTTACATGGTTTAATATGCACTTTATATAAAGGCCATATGAAGCTTGGATCTTATAACATGGACTAACAATATGTTTAACAGAAATAATAGGAATACATCATACTCTATTACCATGCGAAAATTTGACTAGTAGACCAAAACCCAAATCTGGCATAGAAGGTAAAATTAATTGGGCATAGCTAGTGTAACTTTTTTTTATATTTATATTGCATATGTTTCTTCTCATATTTAGATGTGGGATTTTGTCACTCAATAAGAAATAAATGGGAAAAATAAATTAATTTTTTAAAAACAATAAATTGTTTTATTAATACACTTAGCAATTAAAATTATACTTTTATGATTAACAAATTGAGTTAATAACATTTAATTTTTAAATTTAAAAATACTACATTTTATATATCAAAATAAAAAATATAAAAAATACATTTTAAGATTTAGGATCATTTCACTTTTAACTCTTGAAACTTACATGATATAAAAATAATTAGTATTTGAAGCAAAAAAGCCATGTTACTTCTTTAATTAATTTAAGGACTTGTTAAAAAATAATTAAAAATTTGAAAATAAAAACTGGATTTTTTGTATTTTTTACCTAATTTAGGAACTTAGTACTGCATTGATCTTGACCATTGTGTAAATAAAATTTTAAATTTAATAATTAATTTTGAAAATATTAATTAAATATAATATTTTTTAAAATATTAAAAAATTACTTACAAAATATTTTTCTCTCGAAGTTAACCTTTATAAATAAATTTTAAAATATAACGCACAACTATTACGTTTTGGAGTGAATATCCAGAGCGAAATCCAATATGTCCGTGTTTAAGAAACAAAAACATAAACAAGAAAACTGAACCTAAAAGCGCCGTTATCATTATAGCATCAGAGCTACTGGGTCCGTCACCGTGTGATAACACAAACAGTCTTGCAAAGTTTCTTTTCAAAACAAATTTATTACTAGGTTGGAAGTCTGTGTTTTTATGTTTATCATTCTAAGCGAATTTACCTTCTCTTTTTTTTCGGTATTCAGAAATCTCGTTGAAAAATGTGGGGGAAAGGGAAAAGAAAGGACGATGAGGATCGCGCTTCTGAAGAGAATGACGGTCGCGCTCCACCCAAGAAAGCCCCCAAGACCTCCACCGTCGACTCCGAGGACTCCGATGAGATCATCGTCTGCGAGGTCTCTTTATCTGTGTTTCGCTCTATTTGTATATTTCCATCAATATTGTTCTAGGGTTTAACGATTTTTCTTTATTTGAGTAGATATCGAAGAATAGGAGGGTTGCGGTCAGGAACTGGCAAGGCAAGATTTGGGTCGATATTCGCGAGTTTTACGTCAAGGATGGCAAGCAATTGCCTGGCAAAAAAGGTTTCTTTTTCCCCTTTGCATCCGTTAAATTTCGCTTCTGTTCTCAAGGCTTGTGACATATCTCTGTGTTTAGCTTGCATTCTGGTTAGGATTTTCCTTAAATTATGGGTTTTTTTTTTTTTTTTTGGTATGTTTTGTAGTTCTTATTTGAGCTTCAAATTAAGGTTTAATTCGTTTCAAAATTAAACCTAATTTTTTTAGAAGTGCACATCATTGAGGGTTCAATGCCATAACCCTCCCTTTGTATCTTCTAAAAGCACAAGCTAAGGGTTGTAACTAGATCCTTTTGTATAGTATTCATCCCCGCCCTTGAAATCAGATTTAGAATTTTTATTCATCAGAAGCTTGAAAATAAAAAGGAAAAAAAAAAGTTCAAGATAGTATAGTACAGGATCTCAAAAGTACAAGTTGGGTTATAAGCTTAGGACGTTTAAATGATAAGTTTTAAAATACATGATACAAAAATATGCTTAAGGGTCACAAAAATAGGAGCCACAGTTGGGCAATAATTAGGAGATTTATTTTACCCCAAACCTGCAGCCAGAATGTTCAGCAGACAGAAGAAGCTCTATATATAAATATTTTTTTCTAAAGATTATTTTGATTTTCTGATGTTTTGAAGACTTTGAAAAACTTTCTATGGAAAATATACTCTATTGTTTGGTAAGTTATGGAAAATCTTTGAAATTTTGAAATATTAATTAATTAAAGATTAAAAATTCAAACTAAACATTAAAAATAATCAAACACACATTTATTATTTATGAATTGACTACTGTAAAATAAAAATTCAAATACCAATTTCTTTACTACTATTAAAAAAATTACTACAGTATGATCTATGGAAGGACAAAAATAATCATAAATAAGTTATAGATGCATGAAAATCTGTTAGTAGCAGTTTTTTAGTACATAAAATCAGAAAAAATCTTGAGAAAACCAGCATTTAGAGGGCTTGAACCCACAACCTCAGGTAGGGGTTTCAGCCTCTAGGTCTTGAATTAATTAATTTGTTTTGAGAGCTCGTTGACAATTTTTATAGTTCCAACTGACAATTTTTTTTTTGTCCAAAATAAAAAGACATTAATCTTTTCATTTTTACTACATTAATATCACAAAACTTATAAAATTAGTTCTCAAAAGTCCTTACAAAAATATTTCAAAATTCAAACTAGCTTTTTTTTTTTTTAGTTGTGCACTAGATGGTGGGCTAAGCAATTAAGGGATAGCCCTCCTTTTCCCTCAATCCCTTCCCACCCATCTCAAGGTTCAAACTTGAAATTTTCAACTTTAAGTCTCAAGCTCTTAAACACTTGAGACACCTCTTTAGGGGCCAAAATTCAAACTAGCTTCTAACAAGAAAACATGGTTTGGTTTGAAATAGCATTAATAAAAAGGTTTGTAGTGTACTTTTAAAATTGTCTGAGACAATATTTAAGAAAGTTATTTTCCTTAAATACCAAATTGATTTAAGGGGTGCATCTTTGATATTGTCTGGGAAAAAATTAGTTTTGAGGTGCATTAAAACTGATTTGGAGATACACTGACCGTAAATGTCAAATATATATATATATATATTGTGCAAATGTGGCAACTTCCTAGTGGATGAAACCATGAATCATTGGCACAAATTCAAATGAGATAATTCCCTTAAAAAAATTATAAAAAGAAATTGCAGTACACTCCAATTCTTATCCACCTCATCTTGCTTTTCCTCAACTCAGCCAACATAGTGCTTTCTCCACCTTCTAAAAGTAGACACCAAAAAATGGTTAACCACGGCACCTACTGTTTCTGGCTTCCTGCTTACACTGAAGTTCTGTTTCTTGGAGCAACATCTCGTTTTTTCTTCAAGGAGCAACAATCTAATAAGGTTTGTTGTAAGGGGAACTGAGGAAGCACAAGTATCTGCACCAGTCGCCACCACCCACCAGTAGGAGCAAAGCATCCAACAAATAACCTACTTTAATTGAACCCAATAAAGACACCGGGTTGAAGTTCGTTTATGGAAAATCAGTTGTCCCAGTTGGATCTAAAGATCTATGTGCTTTTGAAGGGGAAAACAACTTCTTGAAAATTTTTTGGGAAGTCATTTTTTGGAAAACCTTCTTACATTTTCCATCGACTAAAGTTATTTTCCTTTGACCAGTTTTCTAAATGAGATCCAAACACCAGAAAACTCGGTAAATATTTTCTGTAAATAATTTTCCATGAACCAAATGGACCCAAAAGATCTGAAATGAAATAGATGACTAGGGTGAGCTTGAGAGCCCAGTCAGTGACTAGCTTATAAAGTCATAACCAGAGATTAAAACCAGATAAGCTTAACTAGTAAGTGAAATTTAAATGTTATGTAAATGCAAGATTATACATAACTCCTTTTAAGTCATGTGACTCACTTGGCTGATTAAATGACCAACAAAATTAGCAAAGGCATGTCTATGGTTCTAGCAATAGTAAACATTTTATCTAAGCTTAGAATTACCTTAAGGGTCATTAGAGATTATTAGTATAAAAAATATGACAGGAAACATGTTATGCACATGATAATGAGGCCTAAACAGATCATACATCAGATTAGACATGCCTTCACATCTATTGCCAGGGCAAACAATAACATATCTCTACTGTGCAGTGGTCAGAAAATACTCCCAAAAGGAAGCTTAGGCTAGAAAATCTCCATAGTTTGGACATATACTTAGGAGGTGTTTGGTATAGATGTTTGAGTTTAGCATTTAGTAGTTTGGACCAATCAGGCTAATAAAAATATTTGCATTATAAACAACAATTATCAGATGCTGAATTTGGAGATCAATTATCAACCATCTGTTGTGTTTCAACTCCTAATCCAAAGACTCCCTTAGCTATAGGTTTAACAAGCTAACAGAGATCATGACATGTATTACAATTCTGTAATGCACTTAAGTATATGCTTGAAACAGTAAAATCACATGCCAACAAGATCAGGATCATCATAACAGAATTATGGAGAAGAAAGCACAGAAGATAGTACAACCCTTAACTTCTATGTTAAGCCATATTCTTCATAACAGACTTAAACATGGCTCAAAACAGAGTAAAGTGCAGATTTTAGCTTAGACATAACATGCATGTTTAGAAACTCTCTTCATTTAGCTATTTTTACTGTTCATTTTCATTTTAGCATTAAGGCTCAATTGTACTTACTGTTATTACTCAGACTATAGCCTTAATTGCCATAACAAACGCTTACCACACAAAAGCACAAAAAGTTTGACTTGAAGAATCTGAAACCTGTAGAATTCTTCAAATTCTTCAAGTCTCCTGGTTCTGTACCTCAGTGGAATTTTCACTCTCTTGTCTGGTTAAAATGACTTAAATGAGAAAGAAGTATACAGATGTCAAGGCTTACACATAGAAGGCAATTATCAAGCTAACTTTGCTAAGTTAATGAATTCCACTTAGCTCAAAATCTAACATTGCTAGATGTTATTGGCATGCAACATGTTAATTGACACCTGAATTCCACTATTTAAGAAGCAGAAAAGTCGTGCAAATAACAATTTTCTTTTTTTTTTTTTTTGTAAATAATAGGTCCTTGACTCATGTACAAACTATTTTTAATTCTATGCACCAAAGGACAAGGCTATTAAAATCAAATATCTCACTTTTATAGTAATATTTGGTTGAAAACAGTGTGATATTTTAATATTTTTTTCGCTATAATTATATTTAGAATATTTGTTTCAGTTGCTCTTCTTTATAATACCATTTAGAGTGGGTGTACTATTAACTGAAGAAGGAATTTTGCTTTAGACATCTTATATCCATTCCTCTTTTCTACTGTCTCCTCTATTTAGACAAACTTGTATGAGTTTTCATTTCCTTTTCATTTGTGTTAT
>BPVZ01000033.1:637052-652861 GCA_020521535.1 Rubroshorea leprosula
CCTTTAATTTTCGCTTTTAATTCCTTCACTTGGATAAGTGAAGGGAGGGGAGAGGAGGGAAATGGAAGGATGTCGCATCCTATCATTTCCTCTCCTTTTTCTCAAACCAATTAACCAAACATAACTTTGCTAATGTAAATTGACCTAAAGCACCAGAACTGTGAATCTTTAGTTTGTCTACGTGATTCATCAATAATTTTGGCTTGTTAGTGGGTGCACAACTGAAATGTCAAAATTTGTTTGGCCAAAATGTTGATTCAATGTGCAATAGGTCATGGCTAGGACTAAGTTCTGAAGAAGCTCCTCATATACAATTTCACATCTGCTTAAAAAATATCCAACATTTATCTCTTCTTATTTATTGCATCATTTGTTGACCAGCTTTGCTTTGTAACTCTTCTTTAGCTTTTGTTACCTTTTTACTCTTGATTTGTGGCAAATCATCTGCCTTTTCAGCAGATGATGTTTTTGATGTCATTAATCCATCTAAACTTAATAGAGCTGCTATTGAGTGGACCCAGAGCAAACATGGCTTGTAGAAGAACGCGGTATTGTTTACCAATTAATTAACAGTAACATTTATTTATCAATTGACATTAGAAAAAAGAATAAAACAAAAAACAAAAAACAAAAACCTAGATCTAGAGATCTTGGGTCACATAAAGGAGAATTCTGTCAAGCAGGTCTGCAATCTGGTTGCAAGGCTATGACGTTTCTGTAAAGTGAGACAGTGAAGGGGAAATTTGGAGGTTGGGGTTGATGGAGGTGGTTCACACTGGCTTTTTACTTGTGGAAGAAGTCAAAAGAGGTTGGTGAGATATGAGAAAATTATGTTTGCCATTCTAGATCTTGGTTTGTAGTTTTGGGCTGTGTTGTAACATGTGCTACAGTGGTCTTTGTGGCTTGGTGTCCACTATTGGCCATGGTGCTTTGGCAAGCAAGTGCTGAAGGGAGGGTGGGAATCATTTGTAAAAGGGGTTAAAGAAAGTTTTTGGAAGTAATAGAGAGAAAACTAAGAAAGAGGACATACTTTGAGAGCACAAACACAGAAAGAAGCCAAAAGAAAGGGGCTGCAGATTTTCTCCATACTTGAAGCTTTAAGATTTTAGTCAGATTTTGAGGAAATACTATCCTTGATTCTATGCTTTGGAGGTAACATTGCCTCCCTTGCTTTTTTCTTTGGAACTTTGTTTCTTAACCAAGAATTTCATTGCTGTCATGACCTGGATTGCTCACCAGGCATTGGACTGTGCTGATGTGGAACCACAGACTGAACCAACAATAGATTACACATCATCCCCATGACTCAATTGAAATGCCACTAATTATTCTTTGTGAACCAGCCAACATGTTACCAACTACTGTCGGTAACGAAACCACAAAACCGCTTCAATTGGTCAAAACATAAACCAAACACTGTTGGAGTGGGTTGGCACCCAACCACAACCAAACAATACTAATTGCTGAATGAACTGACAAAATTCAGCTTCATGAAAATAGTCAACAAACCTGTCAATTAATCTAGTCCAAATCGAAACAAACAAATGAAATGCCTTCATTTTGCATTGGAGAGGCCAAAATTTGTCTCAGACCTAACCTTGTAAATTGTGTGCATCAAGCTTTAGATGGAGCTGCTGTTCAGGGTGGTTGCTTGAGTCTGCCTAGATGATCATCAATGACTGATTGATAGAATAACAACATCATAGGTGGATGTGGAAGCAACAGATATATAAACAAATTTACTTAGTGCTAGAAAACAAGGGTTTTTTAAAGTCTTTTGGAAGCCACCCACGAGTTTGAAAAACAGATTGAAACAACTCAGGCGCCTAGAAGACTGGAAGTATGATGGATATGACAATGAATGATAAACTGGAACTGGACCTAAGAAGTAACCCAACCCTGCTCAAAAATAAAGAAAATTCTACCTTTATCAAAAAACTTGTCTTTCTAATTTCCCTAAAATAAATCTAATTTTTTTATTGATTCCATGAAACTGAACAAAATGAAGCTTGACCCTAGAAGAAAATAACTAGATTTATTTTTCAAGAAAAGAAAAGAAAAAAAAAGAGAGTAAAATGCAACCTTGTTTTAATGAAGAAATTGGTAAAATTGATTGACACCAACTGAACTAGGCAGCGGGAAGAAATTGAAACAGTGAAACTAAAGTCTACACGCCCACTAAAACCAAATCCTAATGAATAAATCAGAAGGACAAAAACAAGAAGATATATAATACAAAATGAACTCAAAAAACAAAGCTAGACACGTAATAGACAATTAACTGTCAAAACAAAGAACTTATTTCTTTTGAAAAAACAAAAACCCTGAAACTAAGGAAACAGGGGAAGCAAGAGGAAATAAAACTCTATACAGAAACTGAATCACCTTAGGCTCTGCTACCATGTTAAGAAAATTAAAACAAGAAAAAACTAGGAGAGAATTGGAATAAAGGATATCAAGATATTAGAACTGTTACATAGGGAGCCTTATATAGGCTTAGGTGATCTACTAATCAAGAAATTTTACCACTTTATCAAATGTAGTATCTATTTTCTTAATTAAATTAACTTAATCAACTACTAATGTTGTTGATTCTCCAATTCTCCTAATATCTCTAATAAATATTATAATATTATCTAATAAAAATGAATTATTAGTTAAAACAAAATCTATGTCATCATCTAGGTCTTGGGACCACAATAATGCCACCTAAGCAACAATGAATGGATTGCTGACAACACATGATATCATCCCTTTTAGAAAGGCTGATCTGCCAAAAATCAACTGTAGGAGGGCTTTTTTTTTTCACAAAATTTAGCAATGGGACTGATATGCTACAAACTGGTCAATGGAGGGGCCACTTTGGACTTTCTGCCTTTTTATTTATGTAGGAGAATTTCTAATGTATCATCTTAATTTTCTGGTGCTTGATCAGAATCATACGAATGTCCCCCTTGTGTACTTTGCCTCCTTTTCTTCAATGCAGCTTCCACAACATGTGCACACGTGTGCACATACACATGTTCAACTTGATGTAAAATAGATGTTCTAGATCTAGACTCAGCATTTGTAATCAAAATAGTTGCTGATAAAAGATACCCTTTTGTAGCTATTTGCAGTTGCTAAGTTCTTCTGAAGTTGTCTATCAAGATTGAAGTGTCATTGCTATGGCTAGTTACTGGGTCAACTTCCATGTATAAGAACCAAGTATTTCTGAATTTCAACTACATTAAATGTATTGTGACTTAACTCCCAGTGATGCTTGTTCTTTGATATGTTATGAAGAAGCCTTATGTCCATGAAGTGTATGTTTGTTGAAGAACTTGTGGCTGGTTAATTTCTGTTTGAAATTTTCTCTTCATTTGCATGGATGTGCTTACACGTTTATGATCGGGAACATATTTTTTATTTAGAAAAGCCTTTTAAATATCTTCAATATAGATTTGGACATTTGTATGGTAGAATGTTCAATTTTTATGTTCTTAATATTGCCCAGTAATTATCTCACAAATTATAATGACGACATGTTCTGCATATTCTCCCAGGTATCTCGCTAAGTATGGATCAGGTATGTTATTGATTTTCCAGTAGTTTTTGCCTTTCATATTGCTTGGTAGAAGTGATTTACATTTACTTATTATTCTTGCCCCTGTGCAGTGGAAGGTGCTTAGGGATCACGTCAAAGAAATTGACAAGGCACTTGCCGAATCTTAGGAAAAGTATTAACTAAGGGTTTTATGTTGATATGTGTATTAGGTGGTTTGATGGTTTAGTTGCAAGAAACTGAAATTGCAGAAGGCAGACTAAGGGTTTTGCTGTCACAGATGTAAGCATGAAGGGTGCTTGGTGGTTATGGTGTGTAGTTCTAAAAAAATGAAAAAACTGAAATTGCAGGAGGTTGCTCTTGTAGTTTTTGGTTTAGATTCTTCTGGTCTTGTTTTTGGGTACTAATCAACAGGGTAATGTTTGGTTCTATAGAGCCCCTCTCAAAATTTGAATTTAGAGACTTTAAACAAGAAAATTCAAGCTCTTGACTGTTGAGACTCTTCAATATTATTTTATGTTTGCATATATATATATTTTCTCCTACCAAGAATGAGGGGCAAAAGTACATGGAAAACCATCTACCTCACTATGCTTCGAACTTCTAATGCTTCATCTTACAACATAAAATCGAGGCCCTTGGACATTGACTTGAGAAAAGCGCCAAAATTTGACGTTGAGCGGTGATAGCATCTGTTTGCACCTAATTTTTGTAATAGAATGGTGTCGCATGTTATCCATGTTAGTAGGTATTTAATTTGTTGAAAAGTCCTTTTGTTGATGTAGATCTCTCTTGGACAAGGTTCAGTGGTTTTTCTCACAACATTTGTTGTGAATTTTTGAGAGCATAAGTTGGCAGCACCACCTAGTTGATTGATTTGTTTTGGTTTTCATGCTGTTGTTAATTTTTAAGATGCTGCCACAGTTCTCTAACATGCTGCTAAGGGATACCCATGAGCGGGTGGATGAGTTGGTTGGGATTCTTCCAGCTTAACCAGAGGTTTTGAGTTCAAATCCTGGGAATGTAGCTCCATTAAAACTCATAAGGGATAGCTTTGCCGCCCATAGGGTCTTGCCCGGCTTGAATTTGGATTAGTCAGTGGTCCAATGGGCTTTTGGATACCAGATGGTCATACCAAAACAAAAACATGCTGCTAAGGGATGTTTATTGCAATAAATACATGGAGAATAAATCAAGCAAGATAGATATACCTTTCACACAACTATCTCAACATTATTTCTTTTAATATGCTCAAGTTCATCTTAGTTTTCAGCCCTTTGTTTAGTTTTAACTCTACGCGTCCAGTTAAATTAGTCTTCAACTTTAGTTTAATATGTTTTCCTTTAGAAATCCAAGAAACTAATTGTAGTTTTATGAGTAAGCAATTTAATTCCCTTTTCGTTGGTTTTGTAATGGTAAGATTTGTTGTTTTCAATGATATTTCTTTGTAATTGGATTACTTCTTTTTTTTTATTGTCTTCTTAGTTTCTTTTAATTCAATCAAGTGATGTCGATATTTAAGCTTATGTTTTATTTTGTTTTTATTGATTTATATTTCATACTACCAATAGATTTTTTATGTTTTTAGTTTCATTTACTTTAACTTACTTTATTTTTTTGCATTTAGATTTCCTTTTCGGAGCTCTATTTCAACTCAATTTGCATATTTTAATTCATTTAGATTTTTAATAATTTGACGATCATTTACTTTTCTTACTGTCTTAGTTTTTCTTAATTACATTAGTTTGAGGTCGTGTTTAGAGACATATCCAAGGCATTTTGTCATTCAAGCCATTTAGTGCAAGAAGTTCATTTCTTGTCTTTGCCAATCATCTAATCATTAATGTGTAGTTCACAACGTTTTTTTATCAACTCACGATTGAGTTTCACATTTAGAAAGAAGAGAGGGTTGTCAAAAAAATCTTTCTTGTTTTACGCAAAACAAGTGATATTGTTATTTCAAAAAATCTCCTTGACTAATGCATGACAAGTGAAATGACGTACCACTTGTTATGCAATTTCATATTGGCAAGCAATTACTTGCCTGATGCTAGGTAAGAAGCCAATTTTTTTGGAATAACAGTAATTGCTTGCCAATATGAAATTGCCAGTCGTAGCTTCTTGTTTACGCTGTGTCTGAAGTCCATCATAAATAAAAAACGTGTCAATTGTCTCTTTTAGCGGGCTTAATTTAAAACTATTTTTTTGACTTTCTAATTTAATACAATGAAAAAGTATTTTAGAGTTTAAATTATTTTGAATTGTAAGACACTAATCTTCCCTCATTTAAAGCAATCCAAAATAGTTTAGATTGTAAAATAATAAACTTTTAACACAATTAACCAATTATCTACTTAATGAAATATAAGTAAAACTCTTTGAGAAGTTTTCGGAATTCAAAAATGAAGTAGAAAATCAACCTAGCCAAGAAAATTAAGAAATTTCAAACAGATTGATATCGTGAATATCTTAGTAAAAAATTCATCAATTATTTGAAAAAGTGTAGGATTATCTCACAACTCACTTCCAGGGAAATTGCAATAGAATGGTGTAATTGAAAGGAGGAATCATACCTTGTTGGACATGGTGAGATTGATGATGACTAATGCAAGTCTTCCATTATTCATTTAGGGATATGCCTTGGAAACAATAGCACAAACACTAAATCATGCACCAACTGTAGTCAAGACAATGTCCAAGAAACCAACATTCTCTTATACAATTGAGGATGCAAAGTATGCATCAAGAGCTCATCCACAAACAAACTTGCATTCAAAGGTACAAAGTGCATCTTTATACCAAAGAAACCAAGGGATGCTACCTATATTGCCCTAAGGACCGAAAGATGATAGTGGTCTCATATTTGTCTCTACTTTGTGGGCATTGGATACTGAATGTGGTTCTTATATTTGTATTATTTGTATTAATATGCAGGAACCAAGTAGATTCGGAAGTCTCTTCAAAGGTGAAGTTGACTTACATGTGTGGAATGGAGCGAGATTAGCTACATTAGTCATAAGGACTTATAGTCTTACTTAGCTTAGTGGTTTAATTTTAGAATTGGAAGATTGTGATTAGAACACGTACAATGAGAGTTTTCTTTATTTGTTTTTTCCCAAAAGAGAACAAAGATAGGACACTTGTACCATTAGAGACCATTCACAGACCAAGCTTGTCTCTCTGAATAGAGAAAAGCTCAGTCAAAATTTTTTGCACTAGAAGTGGAAAAAACGATGTTGTTCTGTCCCTTTCAAGTGAAAAATTTTTATTGGCTGACGCATATGTTGACGTGTTAGCCAATCACATCTTGTTGCAAAGAGGCTAAAGGTTAATTTTTAGCCGTTAGACTCTTTTGTTTAAATTTTTTAAAAGAATTTGAAGTTCTTTTTTTCTTTAGCATTTATTTTTAGAGTTGATCCAACAACCATTTTTATAGATGTCGGATGGATCAACGTTCAAGTAGCAATGGTATTTTTTTAAATTTTAATTTCAAATCTTTTTTTTTTTTTGGCATTTATTTTCAATGTTGGGTCGATTGTTTGAGTATGCTTTATAAGGCAACTAGGTTGGCATGATAATTTTATATGCTTGTGATTTGTTCATTATATTTATGATATTCTTTATCAAATATTAATTATTAATCTTTCATGTACATTAAATATTGATAAAATCTTTAGAATATTTGCTACGTCAAAAGGTACTAATAGCTATTGCTATTAGTGATAATTATATAATGTGATAATAACATTCTTAAATTATCCATTAGTCTTATACCTCAATGAGATTAGACATCACTGACCTAAAGACTATCATATGTGATGCTTTATTAAGTGCAAGACTTCTGCTTATGAAGTCATGTATCACATGCGGGTGGCACAAAGCAAGTGCACAAGATTGACCTGACATAAGAGAAATTCTATATGCATGTGTCATTAATAGCTTCTCAGCTATATTGTGAGTATGAGTAATCCTTTGACTTAAGATTATCACTATTCTATGCCAAACTGGTGTACTTTGATGCTATTAAAAACAGCCACTTCAAGGGGTTACAAATAATGTAGTTGTTAGATGTATCACGAACTGCATGAGAGTACTGGGCAAGTTAAGAAGGGATACATCCTTCTCAAGTTTATGAGAGAAGATATATTTGGCTCTTTGATTAGGATAAAACTACTTGCAAAGTCCATGGCCATGACAAGCAAAATGAAAGGTTCATTCAAGAAAGATTTATCTTGAGAATCAAAGAAAGATATATCAAGTTTTAAGGACAATGACGCATAGCATGCATCTTGTTTGATGAAGATATTAGTGATGAAGGAATTGAATTACAAAAGTGCATCGATAATAGGAAGGTTTGTTGAAGAATCGACTTTTCTATCATTGTTGGTGGCCATGGTATGTTGCTAAATATTGCTTTTGGTCTATGACTGTTTTTCACTACCATCGTACTGGAAATCTAGAAGGCCACACACTGTGCATTTTGAGGATTGGTTGGATATGGATTAATTTATATAAAAATAGTATTTTCACAAGAGAAATAAATTAATTAAGATCTTGATTCAATTGGTAAAGAAAGAATTAATTTAATTTAATTAATTTAAGTTTGAATTTGCTCGAAGTTAGGGCAAAAAAAATCCTTAAGTCTATGCGTTGAGGCATGCATTGTTGAGGTATTAACTATGAAACTTTTTGTAACTATCAATGGATTTATAAGATCTTAAGTGGGTTACAATAGGATTTAAAAATATTTTGATATTTTTGCTTTCATTTGCATCTTTCTTAAACCTAACCTGGATAATGATGGAGTGACAAATAACTATAAAAATAATGACTTCATTCACTTTTTTGTTTCTCAAATTTATCTATAAATACCAAAGTTTCACACTCACTTTCACTCAAAATTCTCTCAATTCTTATTAACATGGATCCAAATCAATTCAATTTCCATTCCTTTATGAGTTTCTTGCAAAATATGCAACTTCCAAATATTCAAAATTCCCAAAATCCAAATTCTCAATTTCCACCAATTCCAAATTTAAATTCTACTCCATTAGATCCAAATCTATTCAACATTTTTTTACAAAATCCAAAGGTTAAATCCCTAATTTGGTCCCTGAATTTTGAATGGACCCTTGATTTGGTCCCTACTGTTTATCAATTTACTCCAAGTTAGTCATTTCGTATAAAAAACAGTTGACATGTCTCGTTATTAACGTGCTACGTGGTCGTTAAGTAACTATTTTTTGCCGTTAAATAATAGATACGTCAACTTTTTTTGTACAGAAGAACCAACTTAGGGTTAAATTAGTAAACAATAAGGACCAAATCAAGGGTTTGTACAATAGTTCAAGGATTAAATTAGGAATTTTTTTAGTTCAGGACCAAATCAGAGATCCACACAATAGTTCAAGGACCAAATTAGGGGTTTAACCAAATCCAAAATTTCCAATTGCCAAAATCTTAATTTCCATAACCTCAAAATCCAAAATTTCAAAATTAAAAATTTACAATACCCAACCACAACACGTTGGCGAGTAACTTTGCAACTTCTACAAATCAATCTCTTCGAACACTAATGGAATTCACATCCAAATCATGTTTTCTTGAATTCTTTATCCAACAAGGGTTAGATGGATTCTGCTTGACAATAGCAAAGATAAAGATATCACTTCTCGATCCACTACCACAAATCATGTCCATTGTCGTGATTCAGAAGATGAGCTTCTTATAAGGACATGGTTAAATATTTCTAAGGACCCATTTGTGGGGAATGATCAAGAAATGGAGTCTTTTGAAATGGAAGGTAGAGTACTGCATGGAGCATCACAATGATCAAATATCAAGAACTTGGAACTAAATGAAACAAGATTGGTATACGTTGAATCACTTGGTTACAAAGTTTGTTAGTTGCTATAGATGTGTCTCCCAATGATAGCAAAGTGGGGCACATAAGAATGACATAATCAAAAGGGCACATCAACTGATCAAGCGAAAATGGTAAATAGTATAGGGATGAACATGTAAGGAGATTGTTAAAGGATGAAGCGAAATTGGGAGCTTCCATTGCTTCTATTTCGAACTCAAAAAAATATAGTTCTTCAAAGAGAACTAAGGTATCTAAATATGGAGCATATATATTGTCATTGTATTTGGATACACTAACTAGTGTTGACTTGGTGTTTTTGAAGAGTGTCAGTGACCTATAGGCTAAGAAGTTGCTAAAAGGAAGGAAAATGAGAAACTGCTAAAGGAATCCGATTCAAAATTTGAAGTAACATATACAAAAATTACATTGACCATGACTCAGAGAAATGATGCCTTTAACAATTTGGCCAATACGAAAAGATGGAAATAGAGTGAAATCATGTTTGCAAACACATTTTCCATGGCACCTAGACAATGAGAAATTCTTTGACAAAATGACTATAAACAAGACAACATATGAGGCTTGGTATGAAAAGCAACCTACATTGTCTTATTTACACATTTAGGGATGCAAAGTGTTTGTGGAGAGCTCATCCATAGACAAACTTGCATCCAAAGGTACAAAGTGCATTTTTATAAGATATCCCAAAGAAACTAAAGGATAATACTAAAATTGTCTAATCGAAAGGTAATAGCAAATAGATATGCCTTCTTCTTAGAAGGAAAACATATCTCTAAAAAGAGATAATGGACCAAAGTGGGCTTGAGAAAAGTTGAGGAAGCTTTAGTAATGCAAGATACACAAGATTCAGTACTAGAGCAAGTTCCACAAGAATAGGTGGAACAAAAGAATGCTCAAGTAACACAAGAACTACATAGATTTAGTAAGGTACATAGAGAACTAGAGAGATATGGCTTTCTTATCTCAAAGGAAGATGACATACTACTTATAGAGAATGACAAGCCTACTACTTACAAGAAAACAGTTGCTAGCTCAAACTCTGAGAAATGGCAAGAAGCCATGAAGTTTGAGATGGATTCCATGTACCAAAACAAGGTATAAACCTTCAAAAGGGCGTGAAACCCATATGATGTAAATAGGTGTTCAAGAAAAAGATGAGCATAGATGGTTATGTATGTACCTATTTAGCAAGACTAGTTGCTCAAGGTTTCAATTAACAATAAGAAATAGACTATGAGGAGACATTTTCACTTGTGGCTATTTTTAAATCTATTAGGATACTTCTTGTCATAGCAAGATATTATGATTATGAGACTTAGTAGATAGATGTCAAACTAGCTTTCCTTAATTGAAATCTAATTAAGGATGTTTATATGACACAACCAAGTGGTTTTGTAACACCACAAGGCACCAAGAATGTATGCAAGTTGCAAAAGTTCATTTATGGATTTAAAAAACCTCAAGGAGTTGGAATATTCATTTTGATGAAGCACTCAAAGAATTTGGCTTCATCAAGAATGGAAGTGAGCATTGTGTGTACAAGAAGGTTAGTGGGAATGTAGTGGTCTTCCTAGTATTGTATGTCAACCACATGGTGCTTATAGGAAACCAAAAACTTGCCTTGGAGTTTGTAAAGACTTGGATAGGCAAGTGTTTCTCCATGAAGGACTTAGGTGAAACAACCTATATCCTGGGAATTAAGATATACAAAGATAGATCTAAGAGGCTGTTGGGACTAAGTTAAAGTACGTATATTGACAAAGTGATAAAATGATTTAGCATGGAACAGTCTAAGAAGGGATTGTTACCTATGTCACATGTTATACATCTCTCAAAGATATGTCCTAAGACACACAATGAGAGAGATAAGATGACCATGACGAGGCTTGATGTTGTATATGCCTTGAGCATGATGAGCAAATATCAAGTAGATTTAAGAAAACAACATTAGATTGTTGTTAAGATGATCTTTAAGTACTTAAGACATATGAAGTACACATTCTTGGTTTATGGAGGAGATGAGGAGTTAGTTGGGAGGCAAAAACTAACATTTAGCCCTTTACCTTACAAAGTTGATATGTTTTAACACCTCACCTTATAACACGATAGTTTTAACCCTTTATCTTACAAAGTTGGTAGGTTTTAACCCTTTACCTTATATTATGATATTTTTAGCCCTTCACCGATATGAATTAAAGAAAATAGTCCTCACCTAACATAAGGTTATAACGTTTTGTTAATTCTGTTAGTTGACTGTTAATATCCATTAGCATTCCGTTATAAAAAAACATGAAATTTAAATTCAATTTTATTTGTTAGTTCCATTAACGAAATGCTGACAGATACTAACAGTCAACTAACAAAACTAACAGTCAACTAACAACACTAACAATCAACTAACAGAACTAATAGAACATTATAACCTAATGTTAAATAAGGGTTATTTTCTTCAATTCGTACTGATGAGGGGTTAAAACCTACCAACTTTGTAAGATAAAGGGGCTAAAACCTACCAATTTTGTAAGGTGAGGGGCTAAAAGTTGGTTTTAGCCTAGTTGGGATGGGTTACATATATGTTAGCTTCCAAACAAATCAAGATGATCTTAAATTGCAAAGTGGTTTAGTGTTTTGCTTGAATGAAGGTGCGATGAGCTTGAGAAGGTTAAAGAAAAAAGTTGTCTCCATTTCTATGGTAGAGTTCAAGTATATTACGGCTTTTGAAGCAATTTGGATCTACAAACTTATCATGGAGCTTAGCATTGTGCCTAGCATTGTTGATGCAATCACCATATACTATGACAACACTATAGTGGTATCAGTTGCCTAGAAACCATGGTCTCACCAATGGACAAAGCATATACTATGAAAATACCACCTTCTAAGAGACTTTGTGCAAAAGTCATGTCACAATTAGCAAGGTTACAACAAAGGATAATGTCACAGGCCTACTTATTAAAGCCATTCCTCAGCAAAGGCATGATAGACATGTGAGAGTTAGTAGGATTAAAGATGTTAGCAATTGGCTCTAGTGCAAGTGAGAGATTGTAAGAGTTTGCCCTCTAGCCAACTCTATTTTGACTTATGATTATGACATTCATATTTATCTATGATGCATTTATTTATTGTATGTTAATTGTTATTCTTCTAGATATATTACTATTATTAAAGTCTGTAGGATATCTAATGTATCAAAAGGTAATAGTTGTCATTGCTATTAATGAGAACAATACAATGCAAAAGCAATATTCTTAAATTGTCCATTAGTTGTATATGTCATTGAGATAGGAAATCAATAATGTAAAGGCTATTAGCAAGAGCTATTGAATCACCATCCTTACCCTCCACCCATTGCAACACAACAAGATCAAAGCAAATTAAGATCCTTTGCTTCCAACTATCGATTGGCTAGGAGAGACCCAAGGAACAAACTACTACCAAAGTCACCCTTCAAATCTCCTTGCCTACAACCGTTAATCTTGTCATCTGACTTAGTCTCCATCTGGTACCCACTGCAAACTGGGAAGATAATCCCTACGCCTTAACTGGAAATCCTAGGAAAGACAAGAGGATCATCAAACCCCAACATGCAAAGGGACCAACCCACATGGACTTTGCCAAAAGGATTGATACCCACATTAGAATTGCTACTTTAAACCTATGGAAGCCTTAGAAGAGCGGCCACAGAGTGTGATATCCCAAATTTTTCTAGGCATTTGAGTTTTGATGAGGGTTTAATAGGTAAAGTAAAAAGTTTTAGGGTGTAGATGAATTTAGTAAAATAAGGGTTTGAATTAAAAGTGTATTTATTTTCAGGGTTTAAGTGAGTTTGGTTAAATTTTTTAAGAACAATGTTTTATCTAAAATTTTATAACCCTTTCACCTAACTTTCACCTAAGTTAAATCTCTCGTATAATTTAATTACAAAAATATATAATATTTGTAGTTTTCAAAGAAAACAAAAATGAAGGGAAATAGAGGACAGTACTTTGGCTAGAAGAAAGAAAATGTTGGGCAGATTTTGTACATGGGGATTTTAAAAATATATAAAAAAAAGGAAGAAGACAAGCATTTTATCAAAAAAAAAAAAATATTTGTAGTTTTCAAAGAAAACAAAAATGGAGGGAAATAGAGGACAGTACTTTGGCTCGAAGAAAGAAAATGTTGCCTGGCGACTTTCACCATAAAAATCTCAGGTTTAATAAATGAAAAATGCTATGGCCTTTTATAATGGAGCATTTTTTAGTTGTCATAATTTGCTTAATTGAATTAATAAACACGAGGTTAACTTAGCGCTCCGTTCTAGTTTTGTTAATTGCCAGGAGGCTAGTCCAAACGGTCAGTTCTGCCACTAGCAAGTGTCTACATATTTTTGCCGATAGACTGTCATTAGTTCCATCATAGACAGATCTTTACCTTTTGCCAATAATGTCAATTTACAATTCCAATTTGCAAATAGTTGGCCAAGTTGTTTTGCTAGTACCAACAATTCTAGTTCTCAGTGAATTGTTAAGTTCACATTTTCATATTCATTATTTTTCTCGATGACAAGCATTTGTTTACGCTTTATTTTTTGGGTTTGGCAACCTTTAGACATATTGTAGCATTTAAGTTATTGAAGTATTTCTAGAGCATGGTATAGATATAATTTTGCAAGAACACCTCTCCCTGCCACATTGTCTGAGAAACCTTTTCATCATTCGATGGACATTCTTCCAACCATCCTTCACGAAGTTGGACCACTTGGAAGGAGAAATTCCCTACGTATTTACATTAAACTGAAATTTTAAGCACTAATTATAGTTAAGTGGGATAGAAAATACAATTTCTCTGTTATTCAGCAAGTCCACAGCAGGAAAACTAAAAAGGCAGCTAGAGAGTATATCCTCTGTTTTTATTTCATAGTATTCAGAGAGGACATAGATTACAACTTTTACAAAGCCTGTTAAAAAATGTTCATCACAAGTCTACATGCAACACCTCTTCAGTAGAAGTTCTCAGATTTGATGAACTCAAGGATGCCTCACTAAAATATCTTGACAAGATGAGTCGTGCTACATTCTCAGCTGCGACAGCACTTGTCTCCATGGTGCTAGCTGCATTCTCAAAAGCATTCACATAGTACAAATGTTGACCATCCAAAATAAATGGTGCAAATACCTCAGGAGCTCTGTAAAAAGGATAAGCACCCCAGTCTATTCGAATGGTGTCCTTCCTCATACTACCAAGTACCAATAAGAGCAAAAAACAAGAATCAGTATCTGAAAAAAGGCTTTAAGGCAATCTCTATGATAAGTAATGCATGGAAAATCTAACTAGCTGTGGATCATCACAATGACATTGGAAAGTGAAAGGCCAAATGGACTAAAGTTAATGCCCATTCTGCCAACAAAAATGAAATTATTGAGGAATAGTTTTAAGGCCATAAAAATCCATGCCCATTTCATTAACCACAAAGCCAAAAGGTAAGATATGCCAAAAAAAAAAAAAGAAATGTCAAGAGCTGTAAACAGTTAATTGAATAGTTACCTGAAAATGTTGTCCAGTAACGCATCTGTCATGGGTTTCCTAGAGAATAATTTGTAAGTTATATCTTTCTCATTATACCGCTTGAGAATGGAAATGCTCGAGAATGGTAGGTTTGGATCCTCTATTGTACCCACCAGTTCTGGGATATCTGTAACAGCTTGCAGACCAAAACATACCTTTTTCCAAATTAAAAAATCAATAAAAGATTAACGGGGCATAAGAAAGGAAAATGCATTTCACTACAGATAAGAGTTGGAAGATTGGAAACTGTACGTAAGCAACTGATAAGATACTCACTGGATTCAAGAGGCCTCTCACAAAAGTTACATGTGTATGCTGTAATTTTCTATCAGGAACTGAGACTAAAGGCATAAAATGGATGTTTACTTCTTCTAGGGGTGTAGCAACCACTGTGACTTCACATAAATAACTGTTCCCCATGGTGGAGTTGAGCTCATAAAATTTCTCTTGGTATGAGATGGATTTTATTTCCTCATTAAGGTGCAAAAGAACATCTGAATGGTTAATTAGACCAGCAGCCATCTGCCAATTGCCTCCTTCAACAGCCCATAATCCTCCACCAGATCCTGCCAAGGAAACTGCACCAGCAAGCCCACTGATAGAGACACTTTGACCATAGTTGATTCTTGTTATGACCTTCAAAACTCAATATGATTACTATTTGATCGGCCAAAACAAAAAAAAAAAAGATTGCTATTTGCTATAAGTTCCCAAAGATCTCAAAATTGATGGCCCATGTATGAGCCATTTTCAAATATTAACATAAGAACCAGGAAAATCAGAAGCTCAGTAAATTTAAAACTGCTTGATATTATTGGCTAGTAGTAAACT
>BPVZ01000033.1:664018-697841 GCA_020521535.1 Rubroshorea leprosula
TAGGTAAACTTTGCCTCTAGAAATCCTTTGGATTTACTTGATAACTAAAAGAAGATGCCCTTAGTTGCTTATTCCTCTCCTATAAGTCCTTTAATACTTCTTCCAAAACCTCTTTCTTTTGTAATGAAAATGAACTGTCTACTTTCATCTTGAGACCTTCTTAATTTTCACCTCGTACTTAGGTGACTTACCTTGCCCTTTCTTTTTTTGATTTACCATGAGTACTTGTGAGGATTTCCCTTTCCTCAAATCTCTCTTAGCTTGGTGAATCATTGCTAAAAACTTTGGCAAGGATTTCTCCATATTACTCTTGTTAAAATTAACAATGAAGTTGGAGAAACTTGGCATAAGTGATGACAAGACTTGATCAATGGCTAACTTGTTATCTTTAACAAAACTAGTGGGAATTAAACACTGGCACATGTCGACATGTATTTCTATAGGACCGGTTCATCCAGCCAGTGGGAGAGCACACTAGTGTTTCTGTTATCCAGCTAGTTGGGAGAGTACACTGGCCATGACTAATTAAGGAGACCACTACTGAATTTTATATTAATGGTTTATCACTAAGATATTTTTTTGGTTTATGTTTAAATTGTTTATCCAGCATGCTTTGACTTTAAATAAGGGCTATCCATATTTTTACTTACTTACTGAGTTATCTCACATAGTTTTTCCTAGTCCACCATTTCAGGTAGTGTGACTCGAGAAGTGCAAAACCAAGGGGAGTGACGAACTAGAAGGCTAGCCATTGTATTTGGACGAAGATTTTAAGTTGTAGATTGTTCTTTGTAAGCTATATTTTATTTTGAAATATTGATCTAAGTTTATGTGGACTGTTAGTTATGAATTTAGCAAGTTTCAAGCCTTGTACATTTGTGGGATGTTCTCACGAGTGTACGGCGTCTGTTTTACTCTCGGTTTTGGGGCGTGACAACATTAGATCTTGCTTAAAAATCCTTAACTTCAAAATTTATCGATCATGTATCTTGAAATTGATTTCCTCGTAATCGTGACACTTGAATTTAATGACTTTAGTAGAAAGACATAGTGAATTCTTCTGGAGTGAAACCATATATTTCTCAAACTTATAGTAGTGTGGCATGATAGTAAAAGATCCCCCCAAGGTGCTTGAGAGAGCAACCTGTGTGAGAAAAGTAGATTTCGAGCACATGTACTTGTCTGACAAAAGGCAAGATTGATGGGCCTTGTTATTACTATTTCCACCATTCTTCTACTGAACCATTGGTTGATTCTATTGATATTTTTGACCTCAAAACTTACTCTTCTACTGATTATTTGGAAACTTGATTTTTTGGAGTTTGTGTAGTATGTTCACCTAATGTGGGTTTACTTTTGATTTTGCAATGTGCTATGTGTTGTTTCTTTGACCATCAATATTATGGTCTTAAATTCAAGCTAGAGACACCATTTCAAGTTGGTCTTAGTTTTCTTGATGTCTTATGATGAGAACCCTAAAGAGAACAATGAGACCCACAGCACGACAAGGGATTCGAAACTCCAGGAAAGCTATATCAAGTTTATAATAGGATTATAATAGGATCTTGACCCATTGTTCATGTCACAATAAAAACCAAAGGTAAAACCTTGACCTATTGTTTATGTCACAACAAGAACCAAAGGTGAAACCTTGACCCGTTGTTTATGACACAACAAGAACCAGAGGTATAAAGTTGGTTGACGCCACACCCTCAAACGGTTAAGAACGAGAATGATAAGTCAGGTTAGAATGCCACAAAAATAATCTTGATAAGTTCTGTAAAGTTCTAAAACGAACCAAAGAGAAAAGTCTCTCAAAATACTCAGATTCAATAATAGTCACAATTAGGGTTACAAACCCTTTAAATAGGGACAACCAATCCTATTTAAAACAGGAAATTAACACCCTAAGTCCTAAACCTAATAACCACGAATTGAGCTTCAAATAAATGAATGTTCAGCCCAAAAATAATACAAAAAATGTGAAAATCACTCAAAATAACCTAAAATAACATGAAATATCAGTTTACTACAATTTGCAGTAGAATTATACAATTGTGACGCAAACTGTGTAATTCAACATGGATGACCTTAATTAAGCTTCTCTTGGACCTAAATGATGTTTACCATGCCATGATAATCATCCAAGCTTTGATTTACTTGTTGCATGTTGTTTTCGACCAAGATCTACTTAATAAGGCCATTTAAAGCTTCACACATTTTCTTAGCTTTAGCCTTCGTGATTGGACCTCCTTGAATGCGTAATGGATCCTCTGACATGGTACATGTGCTATCATCTTGATTCCCATCATTCCTTTTTCCTTAAAAGGATTTGTCCTCAAATTGTCACTTACATCAAAAGGAGAAAAATCAAAAACATTAAAAGTATCACTAACATTATACTCACTAGGAAGCTCTAACTCGTATGCGTTATCATTAATCCTCACAATCAGATGAAATAGTCCATCACCTCTTGGTTGCAGCTTAGAATGCCTTTGTGAAAGGAATCGCTCCTTACGTTGCACCCAAACCCAATCTCCAGGTTCAAACACAACTTTCTTTTGCCCTTTGTTGGCTTGATTTGCATATTGCTCAGTTTGTCGCTCTATGTTTTGTCGCACCCTCTCATGTAGTTGGTTAACCACTTCAACTTTCTTTTTCCCATCCAAACTAGCTCGTTCATCAATAGGTAATGGCAATAAATCCAAAGGAGTGAGTGGATTAAAACCATACACAATTTCAAATGGCGAACAATTAGTTGTTGAATGGATGCTTCGATTATAAGCAAATTCAACGTGTGGCAAACAATCTTCCCAATTCTTCAAGTTCTTTTGAATAATAGAATGCAATAAGGCTGACAACGTCCTATTAACCACTTCTTTTTGTCCATTAGTTTGTGGATGACAAGTAGTCGAAAAGAATAGCTTAGTTCCCAACTTTCCGCACAAGGTCTTCCAAAAGTAACTCAAGAACTTAACATCATAATCAAAACCAACAGTCCTTGGAATGCCATGTAAACGAACAACCTCCTTGAAGAATAGATCAACAATACTGGTTGCATCATCAGTTTTATCACATGGAATGAAGTGTGCCATCTTTGAGAATCTGCCAACAACAACAAAAATAGAATCACGACCTTTTTTCAACCTGGGTAAGCTTAGAACAAAATCCATAGATATATCAACCCAAGGTTCAGTAGATATGGGTAAGGAAGTATACAAATCATGTGATAAAACTCTAGATTTTACTGGTTTACACGTTACACATCTTTCACATCTCCTTTTAACATCACATTTCATATGTGGCCAAAAGAAGTGATCGTTCAGAATATCTAAAGTTTTCCTAACTCTAAAATGTCCCATTAGGCCACCCGCATGTGATTCCCTTATTAACAATTCTCTTAATAAACAGTTAGGCACACATAATCAATTTTCTTTAACTAAGAACCCATCATGCCTATAAAACTTATCAAAAGCTGCCTTCTCACATGCATTAAACATGTTAGCAAAATCTGGATCATTAGCATATAATTCTTTAATGTGCTCAAATCCTAATAACTTTGCACTTAGAATAGAGATAAGTGTGTACCTGTGAAATAATGCATCGGCCACAATGTTTTTTGTTCCTTGCTTGTACTTGATCGCATAGGGAAATGTCTCAAGGAATTCCACCCACTTAGCATGTCATCTATTCAACTTACGTTGTCCCAATGCATACATCTCTTTGTCATAAGTAGGATAGTTAAGTGCTGCACCAATCAATTTTTCATTGAAAAATGCAATCGATCGTCACTCTTGCAACAAAATAGCGCCAATGCCAATACCTGATGCATCACATTTAATTTCAAAAGTTTTAGTAAAATCAAATAAAACAAGTAACGGTGTAGAAATTAAATTCTCCTTAATCAAATTGAAAGCATTATATTGTTCACTTTCCCACTTAAATCTGACACTTTTTTTCACAATTTTCAACGGAGCTGCAATTGTTCTAAAGCCCTTGATGAATCTCTAGTCGAAACTTGCCAAACCATGAAAATTCTACACCTCAGAAATATTCTTAGGTGTTGGCCATTCTTTAATAGCCTAAACCTTTTCTTCGTTTATTACAATTCCATCAATTGAAACAGCATACCTTAAAACGACAATTTGATTTGTGCAAAAGGAACACTTTTTAAGGTTAGCAAACAACTTTTCTTTTCTCAAACCCCCAAGTTCTATTTGCAAATGCTCAATATAATCAATTAAACTCTTACTATTTATTAAAATGTCATCAAAATAAACAACCACCAATTTACCAATGAAAGCACGTAAAACATGATTCATTAATCGCATGGATGTACTAGGGACATTAGTTAATCCAAATGGCATAACCAACCACTCATATAAATTATGTTTTGTTTTAAAAGTTGTTTTCCATTCATCTCCTTCCTTCATCCTAATCTAATGATACCACTCTTTAAATCAATTTTAATGAATATGCAAGAACCATGTAGTTCATCTAACATGTCATCTAGTATAGGAATAGGGTGATGATACTTTACAGTGATTTTGTTGACTGTGCAACAATCAACACACATACGCCAAGTCCCATCCTTTGTAGGCATAAGTAGCATTGGAACTACACATGGACTCATACTTTCTCTCACTTGTCCCTTCTTCATGAGTTCTTCAACCTGCTTTTGAAGTTCCTTCATCTCATTGGGTTGCTTCGATATGCTAGTCGGTTTGGAATTGTTACACCTAAAATGAGATCAATCGAATGCTCGATTCCTCTTATTGGTGGTAAACCATTATGAATGTCCTTTGGAAACACACCCTTGAAGTCCTACAAAAGAGATTTAACAACACTAGGCAAAGAATCATTAAGTTCGTTAGCATTGAAATAACCATCTTTGTACAAAAGCACAAACATAAACTATTTTGCAAAAAACACAGCCTGGACATCACTTTCTTTTGCGTAAACACTCATTGATTTTCTCTCTTTGTTTTCAACACTCTCAATCTTTTCTCTTTTTGGAATTTTTTTCTATTGTTTTCTCTTCATTTTTCATACCCTTAAGCTCACTCTCTTTTCTCAGCTCACTCTCGTTTTTAACTCTTAGTTGATCCTCATAAACTTGCCTTGGACTCAATGGCACAAGAGTAATTGTCTTCCCCTTGGTGATGAATGAATAGTGATTTTGAAGCCATCATGTGTTACTCTCTTATCATATTGCCATGGTCTCCCCAAAAGCAGATGTCTAGCATGCATAGGAACCACTCGCAAAGTACCTCATCCTTATATCGTCCAATAGAGAATGAAATTAGAACTTGCTTATTTACCTTGATTTCTCCATAGTTGTTTAACCATTGCAACTTATATGGCCTTGGATGCTTCATCATAGTTAAATTAAGCTTTTCAATCAAAATAGTGCTAGCTACATTAGTACAACTACCACCATCAATAATCACACTACATACCTTATTTTTGATATGGAACCTTGTGTGAAATATGTTGTCGTGTTGCACTTCATCATCTTCTTTGGCTTGCACATTCAAAACTCACCTAGTGACGAACAATTCTCCATCAACGACATATTTCGTGCCATCATCAGCATCTTCTAATGGTGGCATAGAGTCATCATCAGATTCACCATCGGTTTCAACTTCTCCACCCTCTCTCAAGATCATCGGGTGCTTATTAGGACATTGCGATGCAACATGCCCTTTTCCCAAGCATCGAAAGCACTTGATATCTCGGTTTCTACCTTGCGTATTGTCAATTTTACTCCTCTCATTGCTGCCAACTTCTTTTAGCTTAGATGCTACCGTTTTAGGCTTAAAAGCTGAATTTTCTTCCTTTTTGCTCCAATTTAGTTTCCAAGAAGATGAGGAACCTGGATTTTGCCCAGTTTTGATGGTGGCTCCTTTACGGTTGAGTTTTTGTTTTACTTTCATCACCATATGCACCATATCTACTAATTCCACATAATGCTGCAACTTTACCACATTAGCTATATCATGATTTAAACCATGCAGAAACTGTGCCATAGTTGCTTCTATGTCATCTTCCACATTTGCTCTAAGCATTGCAATTTCCATCTCCTTGTGATAATCCTCAACGCTTTTGGACCATTGAGTAAGGCACTGCAATCGTTGATAAAGATCACGATCGTAGTGACTAGAAACAAACCATTTTCTCAACACAGCTTTCATCTTTTCCCAAGTGTCAACAGGACGCTCTCGATTTCAACATCGATTAAGCACAAGCTGATCCCACCACACCACAGTGTAACCGATAAGTTCCACCGCTACTAATTTCACCTTTTTCTCCTCAGAATAGTTATGGCAATCAAACACCAACTCCACCTTTCCACTCCAAATACACATCTGGATTATTTTTGCCCTGAAATGGAGGAATCTTCATGTTAATGTTGCCTAAGTCATGATCTTGTCAATCTCCCCACCTTGGCAGATTTTGCTCTTTTTGGTTAAACCTACCTTTTTGCCCCCTCTACCTCTCATAATTCTATCCATGCTGAAATTTGAGTTTTGGGCATCATTTTTGAATGCATCTTCATAATCGTCATCGAAATCATCATTAGCATCATTCCTACACAAATTCAGACTTCCATTTTGTATTTGGTATAACTTGCCTATGGCTGCATCTTGCTTCTCTCTTTTATCTTTAATCTCACTAAACATGATGTCTACCCTCTGAAATTGTTGTTACATTGTTTTTAGCATGAAGGATTCATCCACACGGTGTTTTCTAGTGGTTGATTTATCATCACTACTTGATATGATTGAAACCTACAAGGAATGTTAGAAACAAAAATAAAAGGACCTGACAACACTCCCTTATGTGTTTCACTCCATTCTCTTGCGGAATGGCACTCAACACTCATGTTTTGCACACTGTAGAACTTGGCTTTTCTCTCAAGTGTTTCTCACACCTCTTGCCTTTTTCCCTCACTTAACTTTCCTTTTTTAGTTCGTTAGTGAACTAAACAAGCTCAATTCAAATTATTTGCAGCAATCTAACTCCAACGAATATGTAATGAAAGTTAAATGAAACGGAAAAACACAAAGGAACGAACAAGAAAAGCAATAAAAGAACCAACCCAAACAAATTAAAAAAAAAAAAAAAAAAAGGAAATTTGGTTGAAAAACAACACAAGAAAGATAGATCAGTTCTAACACTTCATAGTAGGAACTAACTTGACTATTGCTTAATGGGATATGATTCTTAACTTAGGAAGGAATAAACAAAATTGCTATCTCCTTGTTTGAATAGAATTCAAAGGGAATTTCCAACTCCTTATTATTGTAAGATTCCTTCTTTAAGAATTCGGTAACAAATTTCTTCTTTATATAAGGAATTTAATCACAGTTTTGTGTTGCCTATTTCTCTCTCTCCTTTCTTTTCTTTTCTTTTTTTTTTTTTTTTGAATCTCTTCCCCTTTTTTTTGGACTTCTCCCTTTTTTAAAAAAAAAAAAAATTTGTGCTTTTTTTTTCTATTTTATTTTAGAACCAACAACACAGATTCAAAAACAATAGACTAGAAAGAGAAGAATGCCACTGAAATATATATATATATATATTTGTTTTGTTTTCGATGTAAAAACTGAAAATTAAAGATACACAAACTTGATTTAGGATCCAATGCTCTAATACTAAGATGATGATAACCCCAAAGAAAACAATGAGACCCACAGTACGATAAAGGATTTCAAAACTCCAGGAAAGGCAAATTAGGTTTATAACAGGAACTTGACCTGCTATTTATGTTGCAACAAAAACCAAAGGTAAAAACCTTGACTCGTTGTTTATGACACAATAAGAACAGAGGTATAAAGTTGGTTGACGCATGCCCTTAAACGGTTAAGGACGAGAATGATAAGTCTGATTACAATGCCACAAGAATAATCTTGATAAGTTTTGTAAAGTTCTGAAACGAACCAAAGAGAAAAGTCTCTCAAAACACTCAGATTCAATAGCTACCACAATTAGGGTTACAAGCCCTTTAAATAGGGAAAACAAATCCTAAATAGAGTAGGAAACTAACACCTTAAGTCCTAAACCTGACAACCAAGAATTGGGTTTCAAATAAATGAATGTTCAACCCAAAAATAATACAAAAAAACGTAAAAATCACTCAAAATAATCTAAAATAACATGAAACATCATTTTGCTACAAATTGCGGCAGAATTGTGCAATTTTGACGCAAACTATGTAATTGTAATATCCCAAATTTTCTGATATTTTAGCATTTAATTAGAGGCTTAATTATGAGGAAATAATATTGTTGAGCTTAATGGCAAAAATTTCTAAACTTGAGGGACTTAAAAGAGAAAGAAATTAGGATAAGGATGGGCTGATTTTTTTTTTCCTTCTTCCTCATCAGCAGCCGCGTGCTGCTCCTCCTCTTCTTCTCCCTGCAGCCGAACAAGACCTAGCCACCGACAACACCTCCTCTTGAAAAACTAGTGAGAAAACTTGATTTTTGCCCTTCTTTCTTGTTCAAGAACAAGATTTAGAGCTTAGAAACCTCCCCCCTGCAGGAAATTTTTGGATCTACCCTGCTCTGTTCCTTCCGTCCGCTGCTCTGCCGTGTGTGGGGGTGAGTTTTTCAGTTTCTGGTAAGGGGAAACAGCCACCAATTTCTCTGTTCTTCCTTGAATTGGCTTGGGTTTGCTCTAATTTCTGTTGGTTTCTCCAATTTTGGTAGATCACCTAAATTTCTCCTTCATTCCCGCCGGTCTTCCCCCAAACTGCAACTCCGGTTTTGCTTGCTAAAATTCTGGTATGTTACAGCTCCATCTAAGTCCAAAATTATCTATTAGTTGCTGAAATTGTCAGTTAATTTGCTGCCCTTGTGCTGTTCAAATTTTGTTGAAATAAGGGGATGAATTCCGGCAGCCTTTGAACATGTTTTAAGTTTAATTTATGTAGAAAATTAGCTTATTTTGGCTGTTGTGATTTTTGGAGAAAACCCCGTGATTTGCTATTGTTTCGCTAAAGTTCGGGTTCTCTCTTTTCTGTTCGTGAATTTGGAAAATTTGGTATATATGTGTTGTGTATAATTAAATCAATAATTGGAATAAAAGCTGGGTTTTTCCATTTTGTCCGTGGGATTGGGAAAATTATGTATAGATGTTTGTGTACATATATATATATACAATCCGGTCAATGAAAATAAATAAATAAATGAAATTGCTTATAGAATTAATTCTTGGATATTTTGGTTAGGTTCTTGATCCTTGGGGCACTTTAGTACGTAGATTGAGTCTTTGGTTTTATGCGATTTGAGGTAAGTAAATTATGGTAACGCCTTTCGATTTTAAAACACATTTTAGCTTGTTTTTGAAGTGGTGGCGAGACTAAATCCGTTTTACACAAGTATGATCGATTTGAAATGAAATTATTATTCTTTTTATTGATTTGAGCATGCCTTCTTGGAGTTTACTTAACTGCCCTAATGATTTCGAAATTATTTGTGAATTATGATTTTCCTGTTAACTTCTGCCTGTTTTGTCTCCGATATGATTATGTTATTTGTGTGCCCACTAGTGGGAGATTTATAAACGCTAGCACATGTCGACATGTATTTCTGTAGAGCCGGTTCCTCCTACTAGTGGGAGTTGTTAAACACTGGTATTTCTGAAATCCTGCTAGTGGGATTATACACTAGTAAATCGTGTGTCTGCTAGTGGGAGGCTTATAACACTGGCCATAACCTATAGAGGAGACGTCTATTTCGTTTTCGTACTCGTACCTGCTTTTCGTGATTATACTTGTTGGCATGCTATAAGTTTAATTAAGGGCTATCCATATTTACTTACTAAGTTATCTCATAGTTTTTCCTTGTCCAGCATTTCAGGAAGCGAAGTCAAGAATGGGAAAAAACGAGGGGAGTGACGAGTTAGAAGGCTAGCCATCGTGTAAATTGAATATAGATTTTAGATATAAATCATGATCTTGTAAATTATATTTTATTTGGAGATTTTATAATATCAAAGCAAATTTTTAAAATTTTATCTTCAAATTTCGTGGTATCAGATTGCGATATGATAAGTTTTGAGTTTTGTGCATTTGTGGGATCCTCTCACAAGTGTATGGCGTCTATCATTCCTCGAATTTGGGTTTTGGGGCGTGATAGTAATTTAGCATGAATGACCTGAATGATGTTTACCATGCCATGATAATCATTCAAGCTTTGATTTACTTGTTGCATGTTGTTTTCAACCCAAATATGCTCAATAAGGCCATTTAAAGCTTCTCGCATCTTTTTAGCTCTAGCTCTTGTGATCGGACCTTCTTAAATGTGTAATGAATCCTTTGACATAGTACATGTGCTATCATCTTGATTCTCATCATCTTACCTTAGAGCTTGGAATAAATGTAGGTTATTGAATTCTAATTTTAGTCATAGAGGTAGTTATTTTGGAACTCAAATTTGATGTGGGAAGAGCCTAGATCTTTTGTGGTTCCTTTGATTTGATTTTTTTTTTTTTTTTTATATCTTCTTGAACTCCTGAATTTAGTTATATCTTCAAACATTTCTTTGCTAACCAAAAATTTGATTTTTTTTTATCTTCCTAGACTCCTGAATTTAGTTATATCCTCAAACATTTCTTTTCTAACCAAAAATTTTATTATGGCAATGGGGAAATTTTTCCACATGGCTTTTCTAAAGTGTTTTCCTCGATTTTCATTAGTACTCTCAAGAATATTAACCTATCATTTCATGAACCTAGCCATTGTGTTGGAGGCCATGATTTAGATCTCAATTTGGCTAGTGTCAAAATTCTTTCCATGCCATTCCCTGCCAGCTCATTTTTGTTTTGGGCTTATAGCACAATTCAGCTATTGTTTTTTTGTAGCCATGGCAGGATTTACTTCTACTCCTTATGTTCTTCATAACACCCTAGCCTCTAGATGCTTGCTTTGCAAATTAGTTTCACGATTATTTCGCTAAGTCCTAACTTGTGTTCCACTTAAAGTTAAATGTTAGTGCAATATTAGAATGTGCAATGGAAGCGTAGTGTGAGAGTAATGCCATGTTCTGTTCATAAAAAGCTAGTGGGGTAGCTTATAAATCATAGGTTGCCAAAGAACGTAATGGGTGCTCAAGTTTTTATGTATATATGCTTGGAATTATATTCTAATCCTATTTAAGTGATTGATTCTGCATTTTAACAACCCTATGATGGTTTGTCATATGATAGGCAGTTGTTGTCTTAGATTGTGAGAAATCATTCACTATTCTAGATGATCCTAAACTTGAGTTTTGAGGACAAAACTCCTTTTTAGGAGGGGTGGATGTAATATCCCAAATTTTTTTTGAAATTTTAGAATTTAGTTTAGGGACTTATATGGTAGAAATTATTATTGTTGAACCTAATGGCTAAAATTCACAAACCTAAGGGGGTTAAAAGAGAAAATCTTGTGATAAAAGGGGTTGAGGCTGAATTTTTTTTCCATTTTTCTCCTTGCCTATTGCGTGAATCTTTTATAGCTCTTACCCAAAATTTTCCTCCAGAAGCCCTAGCTTGTGCCCAATCCATTCTCACTAGAAATTATGTGAGATTTAGTTCTTTTTCTTCCTCCCAAGTTTGATTTAGAGATTTATGAGTTTATGGTTCTCAAAATCAAGATCAAAACCCATATCTTGCTACTAATATTCCCCAATTTTTCTGGTTCATGTTGGGTTCTTGTGTAGTGCAAGGGAGGCTGCCACCTTCCAGCACTTTACGGTAAGAAATCAACCTTACTGCTCATCTTTTCATCCTTAATTTGAATTGGGTTAACTCTAATCTTTTAGGGTTTTCAATTTTGAGTTTTTTTTTTTTTTTTTTTTTGTAGTTTTCCTCCTTGGTTTTGCCCTAGTGCCACTAGATTTGATTCCTTTTGCTAGAAATTTTGACAACATGACTTTGCAGTAGTGTTTTGCCAATAAGTCTTTTTATAGTTATCAGATTAAGTCCATTTTGATTTTATAGAAAGATAAGAGATAATCCTATAACTTTTCTATTGGATGTTTACCCTATTAAGCTATTTTTATAGTGAAAACTCTGCTGCAAGTTCGATTCTTATTGATGGACTTAACTGATAGCTCAACCTTATGTTAGTATTTTGGCCATAACTTTCTTTGTAGATGTCGAATTAAGGTAATTCTTGGACCTGTAGAACGTTAAGACATAAGGTTACAATTTATCTGTTGACCACTCAACCCAGATTGGTCAATTTCTAGGTGTAAAATTCTATTAGAACTTCTGGTTCAAAATTTGACCAAAACTGCCCTAAAAAAGTACCTAGAAATTTACTTTGTTTTCTACTTTATTCCCATATTACCTGCTGCCATATTGCACCATGGTTTTAGTAGACTTTAGCTGCTATTTTCCCTGCTCTAAAACCCCTTGTTATTGCCTTGTTTTGGCTACCCTTTTGCTGCTGTATTTTCACTTGAATGTTACTTAGTTTTGGCTTGTAATTTACCCTATTTTACTACTGTCTTTTTGCCCAAAAATCCTTGCTGTTTAGGGCTTTTTCCAAGCATTTTAGAATTTTTCTAAATAGCAAAAATCCCCACCATACTACCTAGCTTTTTGTTGCTATTTGTGGTAGTTTTGAACTTGGTTTTCTCACAATTTTTCACTTTGTTTTATTTAGCAAATTTGCTTAGTAAACCTGCCATATGTAGGGTATTTTATTGCTATTTTAGGCATGTTTTAAGAATGATTATGCATAGGAATATATATATATATATATATGCATATATTAATAGGGTTTTAATGGGTAGAAGTAATCAGGAAGGATAAGAGAAAATTGTTTCTTTGGTTAGGAACTTGATTTTGGAATTTGAAACCAAATTAGTTAAATGGATTATGTTGCAATTTTGTTTATTCATTGATGTGGTATGAGTTCTAAATCACCTCAAGTGCCTTGAGTTCTTGAATTTTTTGTTTGTTATATACCTACAATGTGAGATAAGTAAAACTATAGTAAATACCCTTGGATTTTAAGGTAAAAGTTTTAAAGCATAACTTTGAACTGTTTTTGAAGTGGTGGTGAGACTAAACCCGTTTTACACAAAAACGAGCGTGATTGGTTTAAAATAAAATTGTTATCATTTATTGATTTAAGCATGCCTACTTGGAGTTACTAAACTGTTCTAATAACTTGAAATTGCATATTTGTAAATGATGGATTTTCATATAACTCCTACCTAGTTTAGTCCCCAATATGGTCATGTTTTATTGTGCCCACTAGTGGGAGGTTTATAAACACTAACACATATCGACATCTATTCCTAGAAACTAGTGTGTCGTATTATTCCTACCAATAGGATAGTACACTAATTATTACTGTGCCCGCCAGTGGGAGGTTTCAAAATGCTAGCCATGACTTATAGAGGAGACGTTTATTTCATTCTCATGCTTGTACCCGTTTTTCTTGATACTTGATTACACTTGTTGGCATGCTATAACTTTAAATAAGGGCTATTTATATTTTTACTTATTAAGTTATCTTACATAGTTTTTCCTCATCCATCATTTCAGGTCATGAGACTTGAGACATGGGAAACCAAAGGGAGTGACAAGGTAGAAGGCTAGCCATTTGTATTTTGGATATAGATTTTGAGATATAAATCATTCTTTTGTAAGCTAGATTTTATTTGGAGATATTGATCTTAGTTTATGTAGATTGTTAATTATGAATTTAGCAAGTTTTAAGCCTTGTCCATTTGTGGGATCCTCTCACAAGTGTACGATGTCTATTTCACTCCTGGTTTTGCGGCATGACACTTCATAGCCAAACAAGCCCTTTCATGCCTTTCTACAGGGCTCAATAACACACAACCCCCAATATTAAAATTATCTACAAAGTGTATAAGTCGGCTTCTACTCTTCCATTTGGGCTTAAAAGTGACTACCTTGAATAACAGAGCTATAAAGCCATCAAAGCATGCCTCCTAAGAGTTATCCTTTTTAAAAATATTGGCAAGAATCGCCATCTTGACCCCCAACTATAACTCTACGCCCCTCTTAACATTCATCTATATCTACAAATTTTCCACTTTCGTTGTGGCGTATGGGACAAGCCTCTTCCTCCTTTCCTACACTCAACATTTCCTCTGAGGTCATTTCTTCCATCACATAACTCTCACTACAAGATGTTAAAGATGGAAAGTAAAGTGGATCCTTGGCTAATTCTATCTCACTTTTTGTCCATTCTCTAATCCTAATAGGACTAAGTCCTAAATCTAAAAGTGTAAAAGGTAACCCAAACTCTTCACTTAATGCAAAAGTAAAACTAATAGATTGTTACCTGATTTTTGAAGGTCAAGATTGAAGTCCAATGCCTTTTGGTGAATCTAAGAAGCACTAAGTGAATTTATTTTTGATTAAAATTTGGTAATACTTTGGTAGTAAAAGTATCAAAATGCCCTAGTAAAATGTGAATCTCCTATGTATAGCTTGTGAAGGGTACCATCCAATGGTTGCTACCATTTCAATCGATGGTTACAATCACAACCTTTCGTTTATAGCACCTAGATTAACCATAGCCATTATTACAATGCATAACCCAAAAACGGTTATTGATACTCAACTTCTAATGCCAAAGGTTAAATTCAAAAACTATCATAAAATAACAATAAAAAGTAATCATAATGATGGTGAATATAGAAATAACACAAATCTTTTATCTCAACCATGAGCCAAAAGTATTTTCATCTCAGCCATGACCAACATTAGTAGCCACATGTCAAATATTTTCATTTCAACCACAAGCCAAAACAAGTGACCACATGTCACATGTTTTCATCTCAACCACAAGCCAAAATTAATGACCGCATGTCACATGATTAACTACTGATTACAAACAGGGCTCATGGAAAGTTGCATTAAATGATTCATACATCCAAGATGTTTGCTCTATTAACCACGTCATGCTTCGATTATTGCTCTTCAAGGACCACATGGACCCCACTACTAGGCCTATAAATACCCCTTGAGGACCTTTTTCAAAGGTACTAGACTGAGGCCTAAAGATCTTAATTTAATTAATCCCAATTTAAGGATAAACTATTACTGATATAAGTATTGAAGTGTCTACTCCGAGATCCAACATCAAGGCTTTGTAGTTCATTCGTGTAGTTGATTTTGAATTAGGAAGGCTGATCTATTCCATGCAATCACAAATTTAAAGTGCAAAACAAGTTTCACAAGATTCTAGGAGACATCATGAGATGCATAATATGCTAGAATTACTATAACAAATGTACTAGTCGCTCTAAGTACTATAATGATAAAAAAGTGTTAAACCTACAAGGAATGTGATTAACTAAATACAAAAAATAATTGATTTAGATTTAAATTTATTTGAACAATTGAAAATGAAGAAAATTTAATTAAAAATAACTGAAAAGAAAATAATAATTAAAATAAAGATAATTAAGATATAAGGTACCAAAACAGTCAATTTCACCATAATCGATCAATATAAATTATAAATTAATATGCCTCCAAGACTAATTTGTTTAGTGTTATTGCATGTGAAGGTAGATTCCCCTAAATTAATTTACTTTCTCAAGTTAAGTTAATTCTTCACTTGTTTATTAAATTAATTATATCTCTATATAATTTAAGACAAACTAGTGAGCATTAGGTGAATGGAAACCTCTAACTTCTTCCTCCATTACCACATATGATACTAATTATTTCTTGATCTCATAGTTTAACACATGGTTTATATTATTATTAATCTAATTTGCACAATACTTTCTTAAGTTCATGCATAAATCGCATAATTATTAAAAGGTAATCAAGCTTCTAAGGCAAGTTCAACAATAAAAATTCATTATGAGAATAATTTTAATTGAAAGTATAAAAATCTAAAAATCTATATTAAATTAATTATGTTATATTGTAACCCTAATAAACTAAATTAGTTTATAATAAAAATAATGAAACTTAAAATCATAGTAATAAATATAAGAATATCAAAGAAAAATAAAATCATCTAAGAAAAAACAAAATTCAATTTAAAAAGATTAAAATTTTTAATTTTTAATTTCTTATTGTCAATGAATTCCTTATTGTATCCTCTATCTTCATCTCCTAGAATGGCCAAAAAAGGGCTGCCATTAGCCTTCTTCAATAGCTCTTTTCAATTCTGATGTTGGATGAGTATTTATAAGGGGGGGAGGGGGCATAGCCTTGCTGAAAATCACATAAAGCGTCAACACCGTGAACAATGTGCCGACACCTTTGGTAAAGTAATGAATCGAAAGTCCGTGTCGGTGGCTTTAAGTAATTTTGGTTAATTGCAAAACAACAAAACTGGTCCATAACTTCTAGTTTTTGTACAATTTAATCCTCAATTTTCAAATCTCTGCAGTTTGATCCTAAAATTTTGATTTCTTCTATTAAGTTCTTTCCTATACAAAGAATAAAAATTATGTAAATTATGTAAATTATGTAAATTAAGGAAAATCTTATAAAACTCATTTAATTATTATCAACAATATCAAGACAGAAATTCCTTTTTAATATGTATATAAATTTCAATTTATCAAAGCACCATAATCAACTAACTAATCATTAGGCGTGAGCGCATATAAAAGAAGCAACAAAATTGATGCTTAGAGGAGCTAAATGAATTATAATTCGCAGACAATTCATGGAAAAGTTGACTGAGTCTAATTGTTTAATGGGCAAGCAATTGAGTTTTTTTTTTTTGGTATTTAGCAAGCAATTGAGTTTGATTGATCATATATTTTTTTTATAAGAAATAGAGATTTATTAAAGCAGTAAAATTTGATATTACATATGAGTCTCTCTCTATATAAAGGCAATTATGGACAACAATATCATAAGCATAGCCTACCACATTAGATATAGATATAGATAATTAATAAGTGAAGAAAGCCATCAATAACTAAGGATTACCGAGCATGTTAAGAAGGCAGTGGTTGCAATGATGGTTGGACGATGAGAAATAGTAAAGAAGCTGAAGAAACTTGAATCCCTTCTTGAGGTGGCCGAGCATGCTGTGGACGAAGGGGGCACTACCCCCATCGAGGTAGTTGTTCCATCTTGGTAGAATTTTCAATGGGTGATTGTTGTTAGCCCAAGTAGATGCTCTTCCCTAAAGTTGGCATAACAATTTGGCATAACAATTGGGAATGTATGCTTGTAATGACTTTCCTACATGAAAATCATTGGCCTCAACCCCTCACACCAGCAAGGCGCCACTCTATATTTAAACAATTCATTATGGGCATATGAGGCTTTGATTGAAATCATGATCAAGGGGTTTTTCTTTTCTTTTTTTTTATTGAAAGCAAAGAAATTAATCAAAGCAAAAGGATAGAAAAAAATGGGAACAGATCAAGGCAAAAACAACGTAAACAAATTAAAAAGGTAGATTAGGGATGGATAAATTGGAAAGAAAGAGAGAAACTAGGAGGAGAAATTCCGAAGGAAGAAACTCACAACCTCAAAACCCTAACCCTCAGAGAACGAACATGTAGGAATTTTTTTTTTTTTTGACCAATTATATTAGTTTGGCCAATTGTTATTACGACATGTGTTATAAATGGCCCTTATATATGAACAATTAAACTTTTTTTTTCTTATATGTAGTTCTTATTGAGTATTTTTATTTAATAAAAAAATTTAATTATCATTTATATAATATGTTAAATTTTTATCCAAAATTTATATTTAAAGAGTCAAAACTGTAACTATTTAACTTGAATGGAGGTAGCAATTAAGTTGACAGCAACGACTAAATTGAACTAAAGTCCTTGAAATAAAATTGAAAAGTAGCAATTTGCTTCAATTAGCTTTAACTCAAACATATGCTTCTAGATGAATTTGAAGTGGCGCCAGACTGGAAGATTTGGTCAACCATGGGATAAGATGCTATGAGGGTCTCCTTGGCGACAATGGATCAGTGTTTTTAAAATTAAACCAGAGGCCAAACTATTTTGACTTCTGGTTCTCAATTTGGGTGGTGTAATTAGTTTAATCAGTAAAAATGGTCAATTTGATATAATATTCTTATGTATATCTAAAATCACATCCAGCAAGGTGGCTTTGGTGATTGAGGCACGTATCGTGACTTTTGAGACTGTTAGTTCGAATTCATAAAATCATATCTTTACATTTATTAGGATGTAATATAGAATAAATATATTTTAAATCACAATAAATTAAAGAAATTATTGCATATCAATTGGTATAAATTTTGCTCTATAATTAAAGCGTTGAGAGTTCAACTCTCCTGGATATCAAAGTTTATCCCCAAGAATTAGACCATTTGGTCAAATGATTTATTGGTTAATTCTATTTCAAACGGTTTTGATGGTTTTGAACGGTTAACCAACGAAACAGTTTTGAATATTTACCTGAACCATTTAAGCTACCAGGTGTCGGCTCCAACCATCTGCTCCAGTCCAGTTTTCTAGACAATGCAATGGATACTCCGATTGACCCCAAATAAAATGGCACTAACCATGAGTCAAAGGCATTCCTCACGTGCAGAGGGCAATATAAATATACAGTCTAACATGTTCCCCTAGGCCTCCTATTTACAGAAAAAAAGATTATGTGCAGCAATAGACAGATACAGAACATAGGGGAAAATTAAAGTCAAGATATTACTCCGCTGACAAGAATTACAAGCCAATTCACTGAAGTTCAATCAGTGTCAATGCTTCATTGGAGCACGAGAAGAAAAACGAGTCATCTAATAAACTTTTAGGCCCAGAAAACAAATGAGTATTCTTCCATTTTTACCTTTATAATGTTTTCCCTAAAGTGAAGGAACGCTGAGAGACCCAGCGTTAAGCACTCTTGGCAAAATCTGTAACAGAAACATCATGTGAGGGTTAGAAAACTAACACGGAAACCCCAGAGGAAAAATTTGCCAGTTAAACCATAAAATACAGAACCTCTCCCAATCTAGCACTGATTTTCAAGGGCACAAAATCATCAGCCCGTGTTGGGCCTATGTTTACAATGGCCGTTGCAGCTCCAGACTCATAAGCAGCTCTGAAATTGAAAACCCATTAATTGATGAATAGGTCCATCTAAAACACAATTTGGTGACAACCCTACTTGTTTAAAACTTGAACAGATCAAAGATCAAAGCAGGGAAATGATCCAGCATCAGAATCCTTACAATGAACATATTTGAATGATTTGCCTTACTTGGATACCATGAATCAACAATTTCTTTATATAAAACCACAATCATGCTTGCATCAATAGCATAGGGAACCAATTATTATAGATGCAATAGATCTTCCAACAAATTAATGACTGGTATACACAATTAATTTATAACTATAAGCTTGTTCTTTGAATGTGAAAGAGATGCAGTGAAAAAGATTACCTGACAAGGCGGTATGCAGACATAGTCATCACAGATGATCCGAGTACAAGGAAAGAATCACATTCTTTTGCAGCTTCAAGTGCCTTATCAGCTCTTTCCTTGGGCACATTATCACCAAAGAAGACTACCTTAAAATAATTAAACATAACAAGAACATCAAGAAAATCCTCACTTCTTATCATTTCATTTAAAATATTGACTATTCACATTTGCAAAATATAAAAAGTATAATGGCAAAGTCAAGATTGATATTTATAATTAAAGAATGATTGCTTCCAACCTGTTGAAACAAATCATATGGGAATACGGAGAAATCATTATCATTTTGACAAAAAGTAACTTTACATAAATCACCAAATTTATCTCGTGATATTTTCAAACAAATAGAAGCAAACCAGTTAGCTCCCTTCAGTAAGATACCTGCATCAATAAGATGATCTAATGTACTGAAAAGTGGGTAAAGATAAAATCCCACAAAGTTTTACCATTTCACCAAGAAAAAAAACAGTACGTTTTTACCAGAGGCAATCCGCTTTCAGTGCAGCAAGCAGGCCATAATTGTGCAGACAAAATTGGCTTAATCCCCTGTTAAGCCTTTTAACTTACAGATTTTAAGGTTAGTAGCCCCCCACTTATAAACTTAAGGGTATTAGCCCCTCAACATTACAATTTGGGGAAATTTCCCCTTATTTTTGAGAAATTTGAAGTGCACACCGTTAATTATGTGTTATCTCCATCTTAGTCAACAACACATCAGCATATCTATCCTACACATCATGCCACCGTGGCAATTAGCAGAAAATTCTCCCTCAATGTAATAGAGGCCCCACTCTATCATACTTTAAAACAAAGAGAAAAAAGTCAAAACAAAAATCAAAGTCGTGCTATGGTGGCATGCCACATAGAATAGAAATGCTGATATGTCGCTGACTAAGATGGAGATAACTTATAACTAACAGTGTGCACTTCAAATCCATTAAATAAAGGGGATCTCCCCAACTCATATTATTGAGGGGCTAAATCCCTAGAGTTTCCGATGGTGGCCAATAACCTCAAAATCTATAAGTTAGAGGACTAAATAGAGGGTTAAGCTGACTAAATTTTCAAGCATAGTTTCTGTTAAATATTAAAAACTATAAAAAATCTTTCAGCAATGAGAGACTTCTTATTTCTTAACTCTTTGATTAGAGGCCTAACCAAAACTATGATGATTCATTCTATCAATTACCAAATAATAAATTGCTTCTCCAAGCAAACTAACTTGTTAGCCAAAAAAGAAGAATAAAAATTATCTCTCTTTTTTTTTTTTTTTTTTATGGTGAAAAGAATAAAAATTATCTTCTACCTTACAATTGCTTCTTGATAAAATTATTTCAAAACTATATCACTGCTCCAACTTGAACTACTTAACACTTGTGTTCTGGAATCTAGCACCAAAGATCACACATTAAATAAACCAAAGGTTTACATGCTAAGATTCCACGGTATGTTAACTTCTAAACAAATTTCAAACAATCCTCTTAGTTATTCAAGAACAAATGCTGAGTATGTATTATGTATCTCTGCTCAATCACCATAAGCAACTAAGATGAAAAAATCCTCAAATTTTTAAGACTTTAAGGATTGACTTCATTAGAAAAGCATAACATCTTACATCAGGTTTAAGCATTCCATTGCAATTCTGGCATGTGGGGATGTGGAAATCCTCCTCCCAAAATTTTTCATCAATCTCAATGTCCCCATCAGGCCTTTGCTTCATGCCAAAGCTCTTATCTGATCCAACGTTAACATGGTCCAAGCTTTCAATTGCAGCTGCCCACTGCCATAAAAATAAATAAACAAATAAAACCATAGTTTTCTTTAGTTGTCAGTAAAAATCATCTAAACAGGCATTTTTTAGGGTTAAGTACTCTTTCATCATTTTTTTATTTTTATTTTTTTCATTTAATCTAGTAAGTATGACACTGCCACATGATACCAACTTTAAAATTGTGCAATTATTATTACCTTTTTTCCTTTGGGGGTTCTCAATGAAAAAAGGTTCAAATATTTCAACTGAAGAGGTTGAGTGGTCACCCAACTCCAAGTTAGCAAAACACCTTTATCCAACTTCTTAACCTGACTCATTTGTGCTTCAGCTAAATTTGGCTACAACTACTTTTATCCTAACAACTTACAAATGTTACCATCAAGACACCGAGGGTCAGAGAATGCAGTTAGGATACTTGTTTTCACTGTGAATTGTAAATTATCAACAATTTATGTTTAGAAGTGCTACAGTAGCAAGTGTTTGATACAAGTTCATACCCACCATGGATACATTAATTTATTCATAAGTTTTTGTATTAGTTCCAAAGACAGAAGAATCATTCTTATAGAGGTTCAACAAATCCAGAAAATGGAGCACCTGAGATTGGTTAGGATAAATTGAAGATTCTGTGCAAAGTCCATTACCAAAACTTAATAACAGCAGAGGATGTCAGTATGTCACATGGGTACTAATGGTAATCTTCAGGAGGATAGCAGATTTTACAAGAACTGACCTTTGGATTAAGAGCCTTTACCTCATCCTGAAATAAATTTCGGCAAAATGAGAAACCACAATCTAAACAAATTACTGAATATACAGTACCATGCAATTCAAGTGGGTTGCTTCCAGCACGATGATGCAACCTAAAATAAGGACAAGTTAGTGCCACCAGCCTCGCTTAAGAAAATAGGGTCAAAGACAAAAACTAGTTACCTATCAACATTCTGTGTAATCATGAACCTTATTCGGCCAGCTTTTTCTAGAGATGCTAAAGCAATGTGCGCAGAACTAGGCTGTGCAGAAGTAAACTGTCTCCATCCAGCATAGCTCCTTGCCCAATACCTCTTACGGGCCCGGCTTGAATGGAGAAACTCCTACAGACCGAGAACCCAGAAAGACAGAAGGTAAAAAGAGAGATTTTGATTACTTTTAAAAGGAAGATTTATAAACAAAAGTTAAATACTTATCACAGAAATGTGATTAACCATACTCAGGTTCCTAGTACATCCAGGGAAACAATTTGTCACCTTTGGAAGATTTAAGGGATGGTTAAAAAAGATTAAATTGTGTGGATCAGACAACTTGCAGCTGAAAATATACAGTTAGTCGTCAACAATCCAAATATACGGTCATCTAAAACTTCTCTTTCCCTGTGTAAAAGGAAATGTAATAGCCTTATGCCATTATCTGATGGCTATGTCAACGCAATCCAAAATTAGCACTATGATGGATTTACCTAACACTTTATTTACAAGAAAAATTGCTTACCACAAAAGAATCATAGAAAGAGAAGATAGGAAAAAAATATTATCTAATTGTGCATTTCAGAAAGACAATGGCTTTCCTAATCTTCAGAAATGATTAACATGAAATATTTCCCAAATTATTGACCCTTGGAAAATGAGGATTTTAAGGAAAATGAATTTCTTCAAAAGTAGTTACTTTCTGCATAATTCCCTTTTCAATCACTCTATTAGATTACAAAATGGAGCATGAGTACATATTTTTAAACCAGATGAAAGAAACTTTACAAGGAAAATTGTCAGGATAACCACGCCAAACTAGAAAGATCAACATCATATTGAGACTTTCCTGAACAAATCTAATCTTCTAACTTTTGCCCTTCTGTATTCTTTCATCCTCAAGAATTCATGAAAACTATGAACATCATTAAAAAAGAATGAAATCAACAGTGACCATAACATATAAAACAACTAACATTGGAGGCAACATATTAGCATTTTCCAGCTTAAGAGCACATTAACTAAATGTTCATGGTTAATTGCTCAATGCTAAAGGAACCAACTTTCATAGCACATGCCTGGAAATCACCTGATGAGTAATTGGCTTGAAACCAGCACTGTAAGCTCCATTTGGGCTGCCAAAAGGAAATGAATATTATTACTTCAACAAAATGAAAGCTTGTAATGTTGCAGTCCAAAATGAATGTTGTTGCTACAATGAAAGGAAAGTTTGTGACTGACAATCTAGGATTAAGCATCTACAATTTCAAGGTACTAATGTCATGAGGATGTATTATGAAAATGAGTGACAAAAGAGTAAAAAATTCAAAAAAGGGAATGAAAAGGAAGTCAAAAAATGATACAATAGCCAAACAAATAAGGCAGTTGAAATTGAAATGAGAATTTTACTGGCTAGCTAGCAGCTACTCCCACATTCTCATGGTACAAGGATGGATTCTACGACTAGTGAATCAGAGAAAAAAAAAAAAAAACTCCACTCAGTCTCAAAATTATGGTCCCATTTGGACCTTCGCTATCATATGAGCTTGCTGGTATTTTCAGGGCAATGAAAAGGTCTTTGTGATCTTATTAGCTAATTTGAAACAACAGAAGAAGAGATCAAACCTTCTATAATCAGGAATTCCACATTCAGTGCTCATCCCCGCTCCAGTTAACACAACAAGCTTTGAACTACATAACCCCAAACAACCAAGAGAAGATCATTAGGTCATGGAAAGAATGAGTTCACTTTAATCCAGCAAGCAACTACAAAACAAAAGTGTGTTTCTAAGAATAACCTCTGACACAAAAACTGATACAACCAGATGACATCTTCATTGCTTGGAGGATCAGCTTCCGGAACCACCTTCTTATCTCTCATAAATTTCATAGGCTTTTCTGCCTGACCACTCACTGGCACCCCTGGGACTGATATCTGGCATGATGTCTGTACAAACTTCATGAAACCCTGAAATGATATTCTTTTTCTTCCTCTACTCAGTGATTGCTGATATTTGGCACTTTGTGGAAAAATATCTATTACAAGATGAATTTGCAAGCAAATACAATCAGACACTTACAATTCCAAATTCGTTGAATAATGAAGGCAACACAATTTGTTTTATTACGACTACAAAAACTTGCCTGAGAGAAGACTTCCAAGAACTTTTCCTGAACTTATAGAAGCCTGCATGTTCAATATTAGCAACTCTGGTTGGTAAAGAGGTTTGAGGTTAGGGGTTAGCAGTTTTGACCAGTTGGACAAATAAGAACATTTTGATTATAAACAACAACAATTATCAGCCCACTATCCGCCATAGGCTGCTTTTGAACAACTAATCCAAACACCCTTGCTTGACTGTACAAAACACTTATTATATAAACAATCAAGTACTAAACAGAGTACAGCAGTCTGAAACGCAATGCAAAAAGAGGAGTTGCTGCAATCTGCCAAGTTTTTAAGGATCAAATTGCATCTAAATCACCCATTCCCAAACCCCAGTTTAGTGAGATGAGCATGTGATTATTGGCCCTTTCACTTAACAAGCTCTCTTTCTCACGGAAATGGAACAGCAGATATGGTTATTAATTAACTCGGAACAAAGCCCTATAAAAGCTAATATGAGCAACAATATTACAATGTCTAATAGAAATGCATTTCTTGATTAAAGTACCAATTATCAATGAAATTACCTGGATTAAGTACATGATTAAAGCGAAATTATCAAATGTTAAGGAAAGAGAATATCCTGCAACTGAGTAAAGCAGAGACGATGGGTGCTTACCGAGGCAATGGGCGTGAATGAGAGCATATTTCGGGAAATCCGGATGATTCGCCTTAGATTCAACTTTCAGGATAGCTGTTTTGTGGTAATGTCTTCGGCCGCCTGAATCTCAGGATGAAATGTTGTGTTCGTTTCTGTCTGTCGAGCCCTTCGTCCACGTTTCTTGTTTCCGCGCATCATGACAAAAATTCAAATGAGCCCTTAAACTTAGCATGTTGTACCTGATCATAAAGGCAAAAAGGACAAATCAGCCCCTGGACTAAAATCGGATAATTCTAAACCCTTCAACTCTTCGAATGGTTGCGAATGGAGATTGAAGCCTTAATTGACTATGATGTCAGCAATTCGGTGAATTCAAATAGAGCGTCCACATTGGTGGGAACTCCAAATGACTGGGCAATGATGCACGAAAATCACTAATTTGCCCTTGAAGATGTAAAATTTTTTGTTAAACTTCAATTTGGTCCCTCAATTATTATACATACCCTAGAGTTTATCCATAAACTAAAAAAATTCTTGATTTAATCGCTAAAAATTGAAATTATGGCTCTCTTTTGGTCTTCCTTTAAATTTTTAATGATATGGCAGCTTAATCGACGGAATTCATTTCTTCTACTTTTACATAAATACGTGGAAACTCCATGTTGGAAAAGATAATGACGTTGCAATCATTTAAAGTAATGGTGTTTGTATTCAATCCAATTTGATTAAGTCAACTCAAATTTATCCAATTCAATTAAAAACTAAATTAAATTGATATAAAATTAAGTTAGTTTAAATTATAAAATTTTGAAATTGATATAATTGATTTGATTTATGATTTTATTCTTAAACCATCCGAACTATCCAATTACAATATAAAATTTGATTACAAAATAACTTAATTAAATAATAAAATATTTTTTTGTAGTATTTAAAATTTTCTTTTTCTTGTTTAACAAGTTAATAACTTCATTCATTTAATTAAAAAATAAAAATTGAATATCTTCATATTCTTTAATTTATTTTTTGTTCTTAATCGTGCACTTTAAATTTCTAATTTGCATGCAATTCTACCTCTCAAAATTGGTCTATGACTCTGCTCTTAGAACTCTAAATTTCTAATTTGTTTAAAAAATGATATTTTGTTCTCCTAACTAACTCTTAAGAAGCATCATTTAAGAAGTAAAACTTTATAATAAAAACTAGTCTTAATATTCTTCTATTTTTAGAAATTTGGTTGAAGAGTTTTAAATTTTAATTATGAATGCTTCTAATCAATCCCAGTGTTATTCATTTTAAATTCTATTGGCTTTTAACAAAGTTTAGAAGATGAGATTGAGTCAATACTGCATTAAAAAAGAAAAAACTAGTTTTAACGTTTAAAAATTATTTACATTGGACTTAAAATTTAAAATCATCTTTTATTATACTTGATGCCTTTGATGATGTAATCAAGAAGAATTTCAAAATCTTTTCAATCTTTATAATTGTAAAAGAGTATAAGAACATTTATAATTTGTGTTTTTTAATTATATTTCTATTGAATTAGAAGTTAATATATTTTATAGCTATATTTTTTATTCAATGTTAAAATTTTTTACATTATCTTATATATTCAAAAGTTTTAAAACTGATCAATCTGATCAAATCACATTGATCTAATTTAAATTTGATTGATTTAGTTATTTGAATTAGATTAATTTAAAAATTTTACTAACCAATTAAATTAGATTGGTTTAAAAAATATTAAAATTCAAACCAAATAAGATAGCAAATACCCTAATTGAAGTATTAAATTTGAACTTCTCTTGACTCATTTTTTTCTCTCATATGGCCTCTTTTTTTTTTTTTTTTTTGTTAGTTGTTCGCCTCCTCCTAAAAAGGAACTCTCCAAAACCCCCTTGAATTCAAAAAACTCCTATCCTATTTATACAGAGACAATGAGAACCCTAAATGTCGTTACCCTCTATTCATCCTCACCATTTGATTCCTTTCAATTGCTCTCAACCTGTAATTGCAACAAACTAATAAGCTCCTTCTTGTCCAAGCCTTCTCTACAAATGAACCTACAAAGCCCCAAAGTTTGTCTTCGAGGTAGACACTCCAATACTTAAGTTAACAATAATCAAGCCTGCTAAAAGGAAGACAAAAATGAAGCTTAAGATCAATTTCAATTACCTTTGGGAAGGGACCCTTGAGGGGTATTTATATCCTTCAAAATGTCTACATGTTCTTCATTGCGGATAACCGGGATTATATGCATCAATCACCGCGACAATCTCTCATATAAAGATTAAGCATGTACAAACCTACTGTAGCTTTAGTGTAGAAGGAACGAACTTGACCTAGATTGCAACTCAGCTATTAAGAGATGGGCAAGTAAGTAGGCTTAGGGAGTTCATGATGGGTTTGAGGTCATTTACCTCGAACTACCATCACACGACTCCTCCCCCATAAGTGATTCACTTATGAATGATGTAGGTGAGATGATGAAGGTGAGATGTAGGTAGAAATGAATTCAAAGTAGGGTGAGGTCTTATAATAGGTGGTCGTGGCTAAAGTCGAAGTAAAAATGGCATGACACATGGGCATGTAATTTGTGGCCGAAATCGAAGTGAAAATGGCATGACCTTAAATATTCTTCCAAGTGTTGCAGTTCAACGCTTATCTAATTTAGGTCATTTCATGAGCTCTACTTCTGGTTTAAGTGAGGAGTCTAATGTACTTCAAACTCTCTTAGACTTAGGTTTAAATTCACTTAGGGAGGTTAGAGTTATGTGAAAGAGTGAGATAAAGCGTGAGCTAGAACTTGTAGAAGATCTTGACTATTCTCCATCACCCATTCCTTGTAGTGAGCGTTACGAGATAGAGGAAATGTTTTTTTGAAGAGACACTAAGTATTGGAAAAGGAGAAGAAGTGCAACCCATTGATTAGGGGTTAGAGGATATTGAGGTGGAGACTTTTAGGAGTTAGAGTAATGAAGGGGAAGGAGAGAAAGTAAAGGTTCCATCAAATATCTTGAAGGCTAATGATGATAGGTAAAAGTGTTTTAATGAGTCTAAGGAAATTATTTTTGAGGTGATAGGTCATGAGGCCTCTTGGAAGAGCAAGAATAGCTTGATGCATTTAGTTGACAACTACAGCATTCCTTCTCACGTCTGGCTGAGACCAGCTGGGGATGAAGAAAGAGCTTGCTCAACTCAAAGGGACCATTGGATGCCCTTGTATGCGCATTATTTGGCAATCAAGTTGAGATTCCTAATTTTGGAGTTAGTGGTTGCACTACTAAAAGAGTATGGTTTGGGGCTAACTCAGCTCGTTCCCAATGCAATTCAATTGGTTATAGCTTTTTTGGTGTATTGTCAAACTCACAATGTTATAATTGCTAAAGTAAACCTATTCAAGTACTTTTTATTAATAATAAAAGGTAGCAATGGGGAAAAGGGGTGGTTTTAGTTTACACCCTGAGTTTTGAGAGAGGGAAATAAGAATTTGTTTAGTTTAGGCACTTCCTCCATCAAGGGATGGAAAGATAAATTATTTTTCATAGATGATATAGAGTGGGCAAGGACTAACGCAAAGGTGGAAGCTCTTTGCAAATGGGAGTCGAAAAGGGCTAATGTGAATATATATAAGTTGAGTGAGGATGAAGAGGAGAAGGTCATGAAGCTAATAAGAGTGGGTGAAGAGGTGGTAGATGTCATGCATTTGACAAGCTCAAAAATGATTGATGCTGTAGAGCTCTATAGAAGGAGCTCAGTTAGTGGAGGTGTGTTTTGTTAAGCTCTTCTTAATTGAAAGCATATGTTTGAAGCTTTAACTTTGTTTTATTTTACAGCCGAGTTGAATTGCCTACTTGCTAGTGCAAGAAACATCACTCTACCCTAGAAGAGGTCCAAAGCTCTTATAGCGACCAAGGTGGAAGAGTGAACTGGAATTAAGACCTTGAGGACCCGAGCTACAACTGTTAGTGCTCGTGTGTCTCCAACCGCCAGGCTAGGCACCAAGCCTACATGGAAGGCAGAAGAATGAGCTGCTGCACAAAAAAGAAGAAGGGTGGAGCAATAGTAATAACAATAGGAAGAGGTACCAATTGAGTTTGTACCTCGTCCTCCACTAATTGAGTCGATCCAGCTCTACACAAGGTGGGGGTGGTGACACGTGGAAGAGGAAAGAGTACATACCTCTTCCAACGTAGTGATCCAACTTTTTTAATTCAACCAGCAAGATCACTGCCAAACGTTTCATTAGCACTACCTTCCTAAAGGTAAATTTGAAACGGGCAAGGGATGTGGTGGACTAAAACAGGGGAGCTGAAGTAGTTCGCCACACCTTTGAGGTATGAGTTTTTTAAAAACTTTTTCTTCTCCTTATTTTTTTTTTTTAACTTCAACATTTTATGCAAACAATGAACCTTGTGAATGCTTTGGCAAGCTAGTATTTAAGCTACCTTAAGGAGTGGAATAAGTTAGAAAAGGTGAATAAAGAGCTCAACAAGCAAAAAGAAGCAATTGAGTAAAATTTCGATAGTTTGACCTTCGAATTGGAAAAACTAAAGGAAGAGGTAGCTATCTTGAAGAAATCTATTGAGCTTGCTGAGCGCAAAAAGAAATTTTGTGAAGAGGAACTATTCAAAAAGGACGATGAGTTGGTAGAGGTGTAGAGTAAAGCTGAGTTAGAGGTCCACAACTCCATGGAATAGCATATCTTTGAGTTTGTTGAATTTAGCACATTCTCAAAAATAGTGGATCTCTACTATCTCTCTGTAATGGTGCTAGCCTTCACCAATGATGTAACCAGCACTACATTTTGACCTGAAAAGGGAGTAGTTGAAGAGAATGAAGACAATAAAACTACTTACTTCCGAGCAAAGGTGACACTCAAATGGGACCGAGATGAAAACGAATGAACTGTCTTTCCTCTGAAGCTGGAGTAAGAGTTTGTGGTCATGGATGAAAATGAGGCAGAAGTGGGAGGCGGTCTAAAGGTGGGAGACAACATTCAAAACTAAGAGGTAGACCAAGAACACCAGCTTATTGAATGAGCTCTGTTAGTTGGCCATATTGTATAGATCTTTGTTTTATACAATTACAATTCAAATGGTTATAGAACTTTTACAATATTAATATGATTGTCTGTTTACACATTACTTTGCTTCATTTCTGTTATTAATTTAATGAATATTGTGGTTATTTGAGAGTGAGTATAGCGTCTACAATTCTTGACTTTGGATGCATTAATTGGAATCCAAAATGAAATTGAGTAGAATTGTAAAATCCTTAAGGATAAAATTTCTAAAAATTATTTACATTCCAAACTCTGGAACTCTTTTACCTTCTACATCCCAAAGTACATAAGCACCAGGGTAAGGAATTTCAATTACAATATAAGGGCCTTCCCAATTCAAAGCTAACTAGCCAAACCGAGTTTCAAAACCAATGACCCAACTTTTCTTAAGACAAGACCACCCACCCTAAAGCTTCAGGGCCAAACTCATTTGTTATAGAAGTTTCCTAACTTTTACTTATAGGATAAAGTCCAAAGTTAAGCTTCCTCAAGGACCTCGTCCAAGAAGTCCAGATTTTCTCGAAGCAATTTTTCATTGTGTTCTTCGTTGAAGTGACTAACTCTCAAACTTGGAACTCTTATCTCGATAAGAATGATTGCTTCAGTTTGAAAAGCCAAGTGGTAGGGTGTTTCACCTAATTGGATAAGTTAAGATTTCAGCATCCACTTTATGCGTTATGTGTATTTGATATATGGCCTTAAATAGAACGAAGAAGACAAGAATTGAATAAGAATAAAAAGGTAATGGTAAGAAGGTATACCTGTGGTTGTCCTATTTGTAGTTCGATATGCCTACAGAACATTGTTAAGCTCATCCACCCACCCACCTTACCTTTAGATGGTCTAACCTTTAGATGGTTTAACCTCAGTTTGATCCATTCTAAAATAGTTTTTTTAACAGCTTTAACCATCTTGTTCACTTTTCGATGATAAACTGAGGTGAATGCCAGCTTGATCCTATAATTGGAGCAAAAGTCTCTAAACAAAGTGCAATTGAATTAAGCTCCATTTCAATAATAATCTAATTTGGGATTTCATATCTACAAATGATCGAGTTGAAAACAAAATGTTCAATCTTCTTTGAGCTCAAACTAGAAAAAGGTTGAGCTTTTACCCATTTCGTATAATAATCAACAGCTGTTGGCCCAGATGATTGCAACCCAAGAGGGGCTGAATTGGGTTTTCAAAAACTTTATGCAATTTTCAAAAACAAAACAATGAGTAAGCACAAGCAATTGCAAACAACTAATTTAAAGTGCATAAATTAAAAGTCAAGGGAAGAGAAAGCTCAAATATAAGGATTTATAGTGGTTTGGTCACAATTTGCGCCTAGTTCATTCCTCAAGCCACCTACTTAAGAGTTTTCTTTTGATTCAAAAGCTTTCCTCCAACTTTTGAGTGTAAAGGCAACCGTTTGCAATATCTTTGTTGGCGCTATCCACCTTTAATAATTCAATCCCTTGTTATAATCTCTCACAAACCCAATCCTATACCACAAGGTTGGTTTTTTCTTGATCTAACAAGGTTACCCAATCACTTTCCTAATAACTTACAGGTGCTATTGAACCGTTCAATTCCTTTGTTACAAATCTCTCAACCCTTCCTACACCTCAAGGATGGATTCCTAGATCTAACATGGTTTCCCCAATTCCTCTCTCACTTGTTACAATGAAAGAGAACAAGAAAATAATAGATTTCTCAAGGCACAAGATAGAAGCTCAATCACTCTTTGTTTTTCAACTTGAAAGCTTTATTTTTCCTTACTTTCTCTATTTTTCTAGATCTGGTTTTATAGCTTGAGAATGCTCAATCAATGTTTCATGACCATTGGACCTTATTTGGAAAAAATATAACCCAAATATGGTAAGTTATTCAAAGTCTTCAGCATGAGGGATTGGAACCTAAGTGATTTCCTACACAATCCTTGAAAAAAAAAAAAAAAAGAAGAAAGATTTATCAAAGGTTCCAAATCCTATCTTAAGGGTTGGAGCCTCAACTGCATAATACATTTTTTGTTTTTGGCTACCCACAACAAGGAAATATAATCATACAATTAAATGAGCTTCCATCAAGAACGAAACATATTCAAACTTAATATTTGGAAATTAATAAATCACATAATGTATTCCAAATCAATTCAATATCACAATCAATAATTTCCAATTCACTAGTAAAATAAATATCCAATTCAATGGTAAAATAAATATTTCAATTCACTAGCAAAATACATATTCCAATTCACAAATAAGTTAAGTAAATATTCCAATTCACATTTGGTTTTCAAATTATCAAAATCAAGGATAACATTCTCCCCTCGTTTAATGATGACAAAACCAAATGTGCATATCTAAAATAAGCAATGCATAAAGAGATTAAGTTTAAGAAAATCTCCCCCTTAGTCTATGCATTAGTTCATTTGCACATTTCACTCCTTCTCCACCTTTTTGTCATAATGAAAAAGAGAGCTTCATCAAAATCAAGCCTGCATGCACTTGGAAAAATGATTAGTAACATAGTGCAGCAAGACTTGGCTCCCCCTCAAAATGCAATTCAAGATTATAAATTAAAAGTTCATAAGCCAATGTCTTGTCATTTAGAAATTTGAAAGCCATTAAAAGATAAAGGAAACTGAAGTATACTAAGAACAGTTATGCATATATAGGTTAACCACATAACAAGATCAACAACCAAATGGAATGAATAGGTTACAAGATATATGCACATATGTTCTAATTTCATAGCTTGTAATCATAAAGCTACCAATCCAAAATTAGGCAAGAGTGTATATGACAATTGTTGCAATATATCCTTACATTAAGATGCATGAGCAATGTATATGAATTATAGCTAGCAAGTTATATATATGAAAATTAATCATGCCACTCCAAAATTCAATCATAAACAAAGTATGTAGGTTATATATACCTAATCATCAAGTGAGATATGGCATGAGAAATAAAATATAAGATTATAGGAATGAACTCAAACAAATGCATCTTCCAAACCTCACACAATTAAGAAATATCTTTAAAAATTGAGTCATATCAAGCAAGATCAAATATGCATTTAAAAAATATAAATTTCATAGTAACGAGATCATAATAAATTAACTCAAGAAAAGGAAAATGTGATATCAATTGTTGCACGAATAAGATTAAGAGCATGAGCATAAATAGTCAAAGGATAATCATGTATGACTAATTTGAATAATATGAATACTATTGAAAGAGAATGTCATATGCTCGGATTAATGTGGCTATTAGTTCTTTTGGAACCTATATCTACCTAGATCCATTTGATGCACCTCTTTTTATAAAGCATCTAGAAATATGATGACTTTTTCCTACAACAATAATGACATGTTATAATAGGTCTCCTTTGAGTGCTTGAACTTCCACCTTGATTTTGAAAGTTAGTAAATGGATAACAATTAGCCTTCACAAATTTGGTTGTATATGCCTTAGATCCACCAGATCTGTCATACCCAAGACCAGGTTTGATGCTAGTATCTCTTTGAGCATTCAAAAATAGTTTTAAGATAGTTAAAACCCCATTTTGGTCCCTGAACTATTGTGCGAACCCCCAATTTGGTCCTTAAACTTAAAAAAAAACCTTGATTTGGTCTCTACTATTTACCATTTTAACTCTTATTTGGTCATTCCATTAAATATCCGCCTATGTGTCTTGTTACTTGACGGGGAAAAGGATGACATGTCAAATATTAATACATGTGGAAGACAATAAGACTAAAAAAAGTGATGACATGGAAAAAATAATACTATAAAAAATATTATGAAAAATAAAACTTAAAAAATTCTTCCTTTT
>BPVZ01000033.1:705690-717741 GCA_020521535.1 Rubroshorea leprosula
ATGGCATCAAGAAGAGTTGTATCAAGTTTAATGGATGGTGATATGGCAACATATGTTACTAAATTGTAAAGATTGGGAAAGCTAATTAGCATGATAGCAAATATTTCAAAGAATATAAAAGAGCTTGTTATTCCCTCCTTTCATGTAGCCACAAGCTGAGCTACTAGAAAGCTGACTCATTCCACTCATGCATGAATGAAGCAGAGAAAAGCTTGACTGTCCAATTGGCCACAGTATCCCCAAGGCAGAAGTAATGGTCAGGTCAAATAAGGGTTCATCCTTAAAAGCAATAATACTCAAATTTCCCCATGCCCTAGATTTGCCTCCTCATTCATTGAATCTAGATCCATATGTCTTGTGTGTAAGTCCACTTCAACATCATATCTTGGTGAGTTTATAAAAGCATGTTAAGGCCGCCTTCTAGAGGGATGATGCATTGTTCCGAAAAGAGAGAAAACATAGGGAGACTGTCATGCTTGATTTTTTTTTTTTAATAGTTTATGAACCCCACCTGCAAACAAAAAGTAAAAGAAAAATAAACATAGAATAATGTTAGAAGTCATTCCATAGTTTTGCATGATTTAGTGTTTCAACAATTGCTATATGGATTCACACATTGTCGATTTCCAATCCTTAAGAAGCCTCGGATGAAGCAAAATATCTTTGAACCCCTTGAGATTTCCATAGACTCCAAGGGCTGCATAGAAGACATTTACAAGTAGTTCAACATGCATTACAAAGATGGTTATTCATTACAAAGTAAAAGCCTAGTACATCACACTAAGTACATCAACATGGTAGCATTCAAGTCTTTAGTAAAATCTAGCTCCTAGATCTTTCAAACTATGATTGTTCAATGAGTAGTTGCATTCCTTTCCTTGGAGAATCCCTTGATTGCTAAAGCCATATAAAGTGCGATGTGCTTGAGCTTTTGATCTTCGCGGTTGCTCTTGGTTCTTGTCCTTCTAAGCTTGCCCCTTGGACTTGGCAATTGCCCACGATGGAGAAAAATGCTTGCAGTTAAAGAGCTCCTCAATCCTCTGTTGGTCAAAGCTTTCTCCATGGATGAATATTTCAAAAGTGTCTTGACTGATAAAGACTCGCATTTGACCAGGTATGAATCCATATTTCAATTGTTGAAGGCAGAGAATCAAACAAGATTATGGGAGTGCAAGGAAAGAAGTAAACATGGATGCCAAACAATAGATAAAGGATGAAAAAACATGAATATGCTCTAAAGTGATAATTTGTGTGGAGTTGTGTCCTAAAGCATGCATTTTTGGGAATGCATGAAAAGAAATAAACATGGATGGGAAATGAGTGATAAAGGATGCAAGAATATAAATATGCTGACGAGTGGTAAGGTGTGTGAAATTGTATCCTAAAACATGAATTTTTCTTCATTAAGTATGCCAAGCAAATTTCAAAGGAAAAGCTGGTGATTCACTATTATAACCCATTAAATTGGCATTCATAAGAATATCATTCCTTTGAAAAGAAAGCAAGTGTCGTGAAGCTTGAAGAAAAAGTGAATGGTGTGATGCTTGGAGAAAATGGATGATGTGATACTCAAAAATCATGTGCTCCAATTATTTTGATGTCTAGAAAGTGGAATTTTCATGAATTTATCTTTGAAGAACCTCTTCTCTTTCTCTTTTTTTTTTTTTTTCAAAAATGTGAAATGCTTTGGATTTGGTTGAAAAAGGCCCACAAGTTCGAAACATGCAAGCGTAAATTTCTTGTAGAAAAGTGCAAGATGGTAAGAACTTTCAATGAGAATTTGGACTTCTTTTTTCCTTCTTTTTTTTTTGAAATGTGAGAAAGATGAGATGAAGAAACATGAGAGGAAAACTAGCACCATGGATAAAATTTTCATTTTTTTCATTTTCACCATTTTTAAATTTTTTTTATGCAACTTTTATGAAATATGGGAAATATGAGATAGAGATAATAATGCTTCAAATGAAAATTTGAGATAGAAAATGCATGTGGATGAGATTTTTTTTTTTATGCAATTTTTATATGAGATGGAAGATGTAATGTAATGAACATGGATGGAATTTTACTCTTCTTTTTTTTTGCAATTTTTTTGTGAAACATGAGATGAAAAATGAAATTTAAAATGCACAAAATGGAGAATGTCACATGAGATGAACATGAAAATATATTTTGCAATGCATGAGATGGAAAATGTGATACAATGGATATATGACATGTGAAATTTTCAAGACATATAGAAGATTTAATGTGAAATGAGTAGGATGGACATATGACATGTGAAACAATCATGAACTTTTTCTTTTTTTTTTAATAATGCATGGGGTTAAAAATGAAGATACAAAGTGCATGGTGGAATGCTCCTTACCTTAAGAATGATGTCTAAATGCAAAAGATGAATAATTAATCATACCTCAAATGTATATAAAACGAAAACCTGTCATGTGCGGAGACAAAGTTAGTGAAGAAAAATGCCACTTTTTGTGTCTTAAACGCAGGATCCCTAACCTCACGGGTGGGATGCTAAGGGAAACATGTCCTAGGGTTGGTATCTCTTTAAGGCCATTACATGTTTTCCTAAAAGGCATTAGGCCTTCTCAACCATTTATCCTTTCAGAATCAACGGGAGATATTTCCAAAAGCTAATACACAGAATGATATTATATCATCAAGTGTCGTATTAACCAATGGAAACAACCTAACAGGAACCGATCTTACTCCTCAAAACGGGAAGAATTGTTCTTCCAAGCCAAATTCGTAAGGATTCCAGATTAGAGGTCGGGTTCACCTTCGACACGGACCTAATGCAAAATGAGAGTGAGTGTGTGTAAGGGGCATGACACTCCAATAACCTGCACAATGGCAACCACAAAAATAGCAACATATATCCCACAGCAATCAAATAAAGCATGTAAAGCACTCAACAAATATATCATCCACAAACAAACCTACTTACACAGCAGGAAGGGACTCATCTCGTACTCCTATGCCAAATGCAAAAGGTTAGTAACACAAAGCAACCAACACTTAGCATACAACAAGATATAAATAATCGCACAAGAAGGAAGAGACTCACTAAGTACTCCATAGCCAAGTGTAAAAGGTGAGTATAGCCACACACAAACAAGTAGGCGTATAGGCATGATGCATGATGAATAAGCATGTTATATCAATGATGGATGAGCATGTGAGATGATATGATGTATGAACATGTTAGCAAGGTATGATGCATGTCAAGATGTAGCAAGGTAACTACTCAAAGACAAAATGATCAAAGCAACCACTAAAACAATGAGCAAACAAGTAACACGCAACACGCAACACGCAACACGCAACATGCAACAAACATATACAATAAATGACAAAGACTCACAAAGACTCAACAATCAAAGAAAATTGAAAGCTGAAAAATTCCCCAAAGTTAAAGTATTAGCTCGACCCTCGTGAACCCAGAATATGGAAACCAGAGATTCTGGGTTCAGTCCCCAATGGAGTCGCCAATCTGTTGACGACCACTTGAGATTTTTTTCAAAATAATGAAAAATCAAGTGTGAAAATATAAAAGAAAAAGGAGAGTCGCCACTCGTCCAAATTATAAGGTGGGACAAGTCACCTAAAACGGGTCTGTGCAGAGATCGGGGTTCGGTTAGGAGTGAGGAAGGGCATACGTGCACCTCACAATCCTCCGTTTAAACACGGTTGCATACTTTAACATTGGGGGTTTTGATTCAACTTATTTATTACATTTGTGTTTGAGTCTTAATAAGCAAACTTGAAAAAGAGATAAACCAAATTGCAACATTTTTAACATTTTGGACCAAAATGGACGAAATCAAAGACATGCATGCACAATGAACACAAGTAAAAATTAAATGGACTAATTTGATTAAAATAAAAATAAAGGACTGACTTGAAAAAATTTAAAACTTTTGAACTAAAGTGCTTGAACATGAACGGATTGTGCGAAATTGAAACAAAAGAGATAACTTTTGATTTTATTTTACTTTTTTAACCTTTTTAGTTTTTTTTATATATATAATTAATCTATTGGATTGGGTCGGGTCAACCTAACCCACAAACAGAATCCAAGTGAGAAAATAAGCAAAGAAAAGATTAAAAACATGCAGACAAAACCAGAAAACCAGAGTTCATCGGATTCCAAACAAAGTTCCTCCAGAATATACATCTAATCCAAAAAAAACAACAACAGAAAAATAAAATAAAAATACATTCATCAGATAAAGAAGAACTGGATAATTTCTTTTGGCTTTTCATTCATTTTTCAAGAAAACACATTCAATCTTAACATCAGATAAAAAAAAATAAACACCCACAGAAAGACAAACACGGCGAATTTTTGAAAGAAAAACGGATCTGGATCTGATGGAAGGGATCCCACCCACGGGATCAAGTTTCCACCATCTCTTTCACCATTTTCCTAACAAAAATTCTCTGTTCAGAGGTATACCTTAGTATAGCCACTCCAGAAAATAGAATCCCTCTTGCAACCTTGACAATCCCTTCTCACAAAACAGGCTCCCTCTAGCAGAAAAAATTCCCTTTCCTCTGCCGTCAACACCAAACTCAAAACCAGAAGAAAACTCCTTCCAACTCCCAAAATGAAGAACACGAAAATCAACAAGAAAACCCCCAAAAACTAAGCTCCAAAAATCCCCTTCTATTGCTCTCAAAAACTCAAACGAAACCCCCCAACAACGAGACCCAAAATCAACCAACCACCCCCCCGTTACTCTGCTTTTGCCCTATATATATATACCCCAAACAACTAAATAAAATAAAAATGAAAAGGCAATCACTAATTATGCCAATTTGACCCGTATTGTTGTTTTTTCTGCATATGAGGCAAGGATGAGGCTGTTTTCTCTTTTGTCTTTTTATTTTGTCTGAAGCGTGCAGCATCTTGCCGAAGAACAGGACAAGGCGCATAGCAGATTGCAGAACAGGGGGCGCAGCAGTGTGCAAGCTCGAGCGTAGGCGGTTGCAGGCGGCAAAGGGGCTGGTTCGGTGCAGCAGCAGAGGTGCAGGTGTGGCAGGGGATAGGGTAGAGCAAGGCCGGGCGTGCGAGGGGCGATGATGGCTCGGGCGTGCAGAGCTGGTGCAGCAGGCGGGCTCGGTGCAGGGCTGGTGATTGGGCGCAGAGAGCAGAGGGAGCAATGATGGCTCGGTGCAGGGTAGATTGCAGGCGTGCGAGGCCGGGCGTGGTAGCAGAAGGGCGCAGGCAGCAGGGCTAGGGGTCTGGGCTCGGTGCAGGGTAGGTGCAGGCTGGTTCGTGCAGGGGGGGTGGCTGGTTTGGGTGTGAGGCTAGGGTGCAGGGCAGGTTGCAGGCGACAAAGGGCTGGTTCGGGCGAGAGAAAAGTAAAATAAATGGAAGAAGAAGGTTCTGGAGAAAAAAAGATTTAATCTTTTTTTACTTGTCTTTTTTCTTTTTTTCTTTTTTTGGGTTAAATGGGTTTGGTATTTGGGCTTGGGTTTGGGTAATTGTTGGTTTTGGATTTTTGGGTAATTTTTGGTTTTGGGATTTTGGGCTTGGGTAGTTGGTAGGCTTTGGGTTTTGGGTAATTGGGTTTGAGTTTGGTCGGTTTTGGATTGGGTTTGATGGGTTTTGAGCTAAACTTTGCATTTCACCCCTCTAACTTTCCATTTCTTCAATTGAGTCCTTTTTCTCATCTTCTTTTCCAATCTTCTTCGTAAAATTTGCTTTTTGCCCCCCCCCCTTTTTTTCTTTGAATGAACCTAACAAGTAAAATAAAGATAAAACATATTAGTTAAAATAAAAATAAAAGTAAAATAAAATTCTACTAAAATTTGAGTTATGACACCATCTACATAGAAAGTCCACATATCTACCTCAGGACTAGAATTTGGTTGGTTGAATTTGCATTCCACAACAAATTCTACCAATACTTGAGCTTGTATTGTAGATCTTTGTTGAAATGTGATTTCAAATTCACCTAACTCAACTGCCCACTTAATCAACCTATCAGAGCATTTTGGTTTTTGTAAAATTTGCCTTAATGGTTGGTTTGTAAGCACAATGATTGGATGGGATTGGAAGTATGACCTTAACTTCCTAGCCGAAGTAACAACTACAAAAGCTGCCTTCTCAACCATTGAATACCTAACCTTAAAACTTTGAAAAAGGGAGGCATTTGTCAGTTGATTTAGAAACAAATCTGTGAAGGGCTGCCACCCATCTAGTTGATAGACTTTGGGGGCTCTATCTCCTTTATTGCCTTGATCTTTTCAAGATTGACCTCTATTCCTCTTCGGGACACCATGAAACCCAAGAATTTTCTAGATTCAACACTGAAGACACACTTCGCAAGATTGAGCCTTATGCTATTCTTCCCTAAATTCTCAAATGTCTCCCCTAAGTCAACTAGATGGTTCTTTGCCTTGAGGCTCTTGACCACTATATCATCTGCATAAACCTCCAAGTTATGCCTATCTAAGCTTTGAATACTATCATTACACCATCTTTTTGTATGTAACTCCTGCATTCTTGAGCCAAAGGGCATCATCACATAGAAATAGATCTTATCTCCAGCATATAACGGGGTCTTGACTTCATCTTCGAATGCCAATGTGGACTTGGTGATTATCCAAATATGCATCTAAAAGGCTTAACCTTTCATTTCTCGAGGTTGCTTCAACTAGCTTATCATTTCTCGAGGTTGCTTCAACTAGCTTATCTATGGTCGGCATTGGGTAGCAATCCTTTTGACAAGCTTCATTGACGTTGGTGTAGTCAATACATGTCTTTCATTTGTCGTTTGCCTTTTTCACCAAAATAAAATTAAAACCCACTCATAGTAGTCCATTCTTCTTATGAATCATGTTTGTAAGATCTTCTGTACTTCTTCTTTAATAACTTGAAGCCTTTCACCTTCAAAAAGGCATCTTTTTTTAGCTACTGGCTTCTTCAAAGGGTTAGTGCTCAACTTGTGCACATCAACTGAGGTCGGAATGCCAGGCATGTCGGTTGAGGTCCATGTGAAAACGTCTTTATTCACTTTTAAGAAGGTTATGAGTTCCCCCCCTCTCCTTTGGACTTAGCTTAGTCCCAATTTGTGTCTTCTTTTGTTGGATTCTTTTCATCAATCTGCACCTTTTCCACTTCCTCGGTCGAGGTGCTCCTAGATTCTTCATCAGTTCAGTTGTTGGGTAGTTTTACCCCCATCACTTAGTGATTGTTTGGGGTTGGAGGTTCTGGTGTCTTGTTTACTACTTTATCTTTCTAAGGTCATGTAGTAGTGTCTATTGATCTCCTAATTACCCTTCAATGTTGTTACCCCCATTGGTGTAAAGAACTTCATGCAAAGGTGAAACTATGAGACAACAGCTCGGATTTTAGTCAATGTAGGTCGTCCAATGACAATGTTAAAAGAGGACACCATATACACAACCAAGAACTGAACTGAAAGAGTAATGCATGTTTGACCTCTATTATATGCCACATTGAGCCTGAGCACCCTTTCAATTGGGACTAACTAATTATTAAACTTGTAAATAGGATCGTCATACTTGTAAGAGAGTTAGATCAAGGCCAAGGTTCTCGAAGCAATGATAGTACATGATGTTAGGTGCACTCCCCATGTCCACGAGAACACATTGAACCTCATAGTTGTTGACAATGACTATGGTGACCAACGAGTCATTATAGGGTGTTACAATACCATCAAGGTCAGTTGATGTGAAAGTAATAGGCTGGTTCTTCCAATCAACGTCATCAAACTTCCTCTTTTGAGCTCGGTTCTGATGTTTGACTTCCTTGACATATACTTTTTATCACTTAGAATGTAGGCCTCTTGCCTCGAGCCCACCAATTATTATGTGAATAATTTGCAATGGGTGTGGGAGAAGGGGTGGGACTTGCTGATAACTAACTCCATCGTTGTTGCTTGGATTTTGAGGTCCTTGACATTATTGTCCCTGTTCTTGCACAAACTGGAGCTGGTCCTTGTTTGAGATATACTTCTTCAGTATTCCCCTTTGGGCTAGCCCTTAAGGCTAGCCCTTCAAGTTCAAATTTCAAACTGTTGCACTCTTCCATCATATGGCCATGATCCTGATGAAAATCACAATATTTAGTGTAAGCTCTTCATCAGCGACAATCTTTTCAACTCCATTTTATTCTTTATTTGTATTAAGATTTGTGACCTCAGTAAGGTGAATGGAGTCCATGTGATCTGTTTGGTGAGAGCCTGTGAAGTACTTGAATTAGGTTTATCAACCTTAGGGATAGGTATTGGACCTCAGTTTTGTGCAACCTTCATCTTCTTTTTGTTTTGCACCTTCTCCTTCCAAGTAAGGTGTTAGCTTTCTCAGTTGGATTTCAGTCTTCGAGACAAGGTGTATTCTTTTTCTGTAATGAATTTCTAAGATCTTTCACTAACCTCATCCAAGGTGATGGATGGGCATTTGATCAACTTATCTAGGAACTATTCATGACCGAGGCCCTGAATTATAGCAATGATTTCCATTGCTTGATCAAATAAATTGATTTCGAGCATGGCATCTTTGAGCCTATTCATATAATTCTTTAGAGATTCCCCTTCTCGCTAAACAACTCATATGAGCTCAGGTGTTGTCTTTTTTATCAACCTTTAAGTTGAGAACTTAGTGGCAAAGGTCATTGCCATCTCGGCACCTAACCTGATTGAGCTCGACCATAAACTGTAGTACCAAGTCCAGGCGTTACCTCATAGTGTTGATGGAAATATTTTGCACATTAGCACATCTAAGGCATTCTAAGCTTGCATGGTGGAGTAGAATGCAAGCAAGTGATTGTCGAGATCTTTGTTTCCATCATATGTTTTGAACCAAGGCATCTTAAACCCAAGTAGGTATGGCTCTTGAATGATGTTGGTGTTCAGAGGAGTGGGCATTGAGGTCGCACTTGGTTGAGGTGGCAACATGCCTCAATGCTCAGCCATCATCTTCTCTAAGTTATCTAATCTTTTGGAGATGTCTGAGGCGACTGGCTAAGGTAGGTTAGGTCGCTGTGGAATAACATGAAATTGGCCTTGTGACTCAATATGGGATAAAGCTTCATGTTGGGTCTGGGAATCAACGTTTGGTTGTTGAGGTTGCAAGTTAGTCATTTGATGAACTGGATTTAACAAATTAATAAAGGGATCACTAAGGTTATCTCAAGCTAATAATTATGCAAGTACGAGCTGAAACATGCCAAACTATTGTTGCATGGCATTAAGTTGAGCAACTATGGCATCATTTTGGGGCTATGGACGGGTGCTGTGGATGATTCTCCCTTGCCCCTTCTGCATGTTGCTCATGTTGGACATTACAATTTGGTGTTGTTAAAGGTGTAGGATTCACATTGCACAGTTAACCTCTCCCTCGACCTTGAGGTGGACTTTTGTGTTGAATCGAACATGTGTGAACCATATTTAAGTGACTATGTAAACACAGTTTTTAGTTCGAATTCTCACAGATAGTGCCAAATGTAATTGCAACGAACTATTGAGCTCCTTTCTGTCCAAGCCTTTTCTTTGGATGAACCTATAAAGCCCTGTGGTTTGTCATCAAGTTAGACACACCGATGCCTAAGTTAACAATAATCAGGCCTGCTAATGTCAGGACAAAAACAAAACTTGAGATCAGTTTCAACTATGTTTGGGAAGGGACCCTAGGGGAGTATTTATAGCCTTCAAAGAGGTGTCCACATGTTCTTTACGGATAATCAAGTTTGTGTCAATCACTGCGAGAATCTCTCATATAAAGATTAAGCACGTACGGACCTACTAAAGCTTAGGTTTAGAAGGAACGAACTTGACTTGGATCATAACTCGGTTATCAAAAGATGAGCAAGTAAGTAGGCTTAGGGAGTTCATGATGGGTCCAAGGTCGTTTACCTCAGACTGCTATCACACAACCTTTGATTGCAAAGGGTCGAAATTAACAACTTTTCTTCCTTCAACAACAATTGTTTTCTCTAAGCAACAATAAGGACGACAATGTCTGAGTTGGTCTTTAATGTAGGATGCTGATTGATGGGGTCCAATTAGTCTGGAGAAGAAGAACATGGATGGAAAAGGTGATTTCTGAGTTCAATCTATTGTAGTTTAGGCCAAGAATTAGAGGAGGTAAGGCTTGATAGAGCATCGCCCTTCCAAAATTTTTTCCTATTTTAAACAAACAACATCATTTGGACAAGAGAACTACACTTTGAGCCTTAAGTTTCATTTGAATGATCTTTTAGTCCTCATATTGTTCTAGCATACAATTAAGTCCCTACATGTCATCAAAATACACATTGTAATTTCTTTCAATACAGTACAAATGACATCAACTCAATTTAACCTTGGTTTTTTCTTTTTGGAAAATTTTTCATGTTAATTCTCATGTCACATTAAAGCTCAAAATCTTAAAAATTTTGTTTAAAATTTAGAGAATTTGTAAGAAATTAATATTTTAAAAAAAATCAAGATGTCTCTCTTTTTTATTTCCTTGTTTCTTCTTCTTTTTAAAACATAAATATCCATATATTTAGAAAAAAGTTCATATTAGTTTCAATTTCCAAAAAAATTAAAGTTTTATCCTTAAACAACATTATTTTATTTAATTAAAATTTGATTCAAAATTTATAAATTCACCTAATTAAATGTTGATACATTAATTTAGAAATTAATTATATATTCTAATATAATATATTTTTTAATCTATGTATTAACATTGAACAAGGTAAATTTTTAAATTTTAAATTGAATTTTCACTTTTAAATATAGGAATCCACATTTAATAGAATAGATTTTTGAATTTAAAATTAAATTTTAATTAAATAAAATAACTTTATTTAAGATTAAAATTCTAATTTTTTTTAGAACTTGAAACTGATATAAATTATTTTCATATATTTATTTATTTTTTAAAATATTAAAATGGGTTAAGAAAAAATTGGATTATGACACTCATACTTGACTTAAACAATGACAAGTATAAAAGTTTGATAGTCAATACTTATTTAGATATTGAAAATCTATATGTAATACCCAATACCCAATCTACTGCATATAGGCAAGAACAGAGCCAAGGGGTGCAAGGGCGTGCTTACCTCCTTGTACGTTTGAAAAAAAATTAAAACAATCCTATATTTTTTTAAAAGGTCAAATAAACCCTTCTTAAAAAAATTACATAAGAGTGTTATAACTTTTATTCTTTTAAAAGTCTCATAATAAATCACTAACCACTTAATAAGGAAAATAGATTTATGTAAATATTTTAATTTACTTGACATGCTTGTCATTGTTAATGATCATTTATACTAAGTAGTGAAATAAAATTGACCTGAAGTTAGTATTAATAAATTTGTAGAACATTTAGTCTTACTATCTAGATCATATTGAGTAATATTTTGCAATAAATGTTATGTTTTGAATTAAAATTTAAATACACATAAATTTTAAATAGTTTTTCTATATTTCAAATTCTTAAAATTCTAGTTTTCATACATTTAAGTCTTAATCTTATTTACAAGACAAGAAATTCATTTTAATGTACATATTTTAAATAGCACTTCACCCCCCCTAAGATTATTTTCTAATTCTATCCTTGGGTATAAATATACCTACAGGTATATTTGTACACTCGTTAAGTATTATAATTTTTGATATAAATTAACATGATTTTATACATAGTATGTACACATAAGGAAATACATGAGTTTATACTTATAACAAAATATATAAATTGGAACATAAAACAAGTTCATACATATAAGAAAATATGTAAGTACATACACTTACACATATACAAGTTTGTACATGTAACAAAAAAAGAAGGGAATTTTATTTACATACAAGTCTTACATACCATACTTATATCAAATCTCAATCATTCATTTTTCTACTTTTAATAGTTGAGATTTATTTACATTTATTAAAGATAATTATTTTTCACCTAAAATTGTGATAAATCTTAGTCATTGAAAGTGAAGAGATGAATGGTTGAAAATTTGTGTAAGTGTGGTATGTAAGACTTATGTGTGAATATATCTCTCCTTTAACAAAATAC
>BPVZ01000033.1:721832-733688 GCA_020521535.1 Rubroshorea leprosula
AAAAAAAAATGATATTATGGAAAGATAGAACCTAATTAAGCATCATGATAGGAGCCACAAGAATGATCTCCTCAAGTTAGTCTACTTGCTCCATATAATGTCTCAACCGTTGTCTAATAATTTGGAAGACTCTTCCAAAAATGCATGCTTCAATCCTTCAAAAGGTGGGGATAACTCTACACTTGGCATCTCCATTGAAAATGGCTTCAAATGTTTCCTATCATATAGCAACACCTCAAAGCATGGCTATAAAAATTTTCTGTGTTTATCCTGCACAGCATTAGAAATAGAAGAAACATTAGAATGATCATTAACAGGATAGTTCAAAAAGTCAATATCCAAATTAGAGTCACCAAGGAGCTATTCTAAAGATTCAAAATTTTCCCCTTCATATTCTTCCTCTACCAGTTAGTCTATCATGTGGATTTGATAACACTCATCATCATCATGTAGTTGCTTCCCAACATAAAAAATATTCACCTCAAGAGTCATATTCCTAAATGAAAGTTTCATCAAATCATTCTTACAATTAATGAGAGCATTAGCAATAGCAAGAAATGGTCTTCCTAAAATAAGTAGAATTCTTGACTCACTATTAACTTCAGACTGAGTATCTAAAACAAGAAAATCAACAGGATAATAGAATTTATCAATCTAAAGCAAAACATCTTTCTACTATCCCTCTTGGTTTCCTACAAGAATGATCAGTCAATTGTAACACCACAGATCTGGGTTTTATCTCTCCAAGACCTAGTTGCAAATAAACTGAATAAGGCATTAAATTCAAACTTGCTTCTAAATCCAAAAGAGCTTGACCAAACTCTTATAACCCAATTTGGCAAGAAATTGTTAGGCACCTTGGATCTTTGTACTTTAGTGGTGTTTTCTGCTCAATCATCGCACTTACTTGCTTTGTCAAGAATGCAGTTTTCTTGACATGGTGTTTCCTTTTCATGGTGCATAAATCGTTGATTACCTTGGCATAAGTTGGTACCTATTTAATCACATGAAACAAAGGTAGATTAATCTTAACTTGTTTCAAAATTTCTAAAATCTCATCTTGGTTGTCTGAAATCTTTCTAGTTCTAAGAGCTTGAGGGAAAAGAACTTGAATTGGAACCTCCTTCTCAGGTTCTTCAGTAGGTCATCTTCATGGTTACTTGGAGTAGCGTCTTTCAATTGAGATGATTTTTGCAACGGCTTTATAACCTTACCAATATGAGTAATGATTACATTGATCCCTTTAATATTCTCCAAATTAGAAGTAGATTTCTACACCAAATGTAAGTGTTTAGGATTAGCTTGAAGTTGAGATGGAATCTTACCTCGCTCTTGGATAGCAAAAGCATTGGTCAACTTAGTTAATTGACTCTTGATATCCTTGTTTTCTTCAACCACCTGTGTAAGAATAGAATCAAACTTTTGGTTAGTCTTATTTTGTGCCTCCATAAATGCCTTAAGTGTTTCCTCTAAAGGATTTCTATTTGGTCATGCATTGTATTGAGGTGTAAGGTAAGACTTAAGTGGTTGAGCTTCACTATTCCAAGTATTGGTGGATGATGTGAGATGGTTCTTATTAGCCTTCCAAGTAAAATTGGGATGGTTCCTCCAACTAGGATTATATGTTTCTAAACAATGTGAAAAAGGTTTCCTATCCATTCTAAATGCATTGCATTGTTCTTCATAAACCCTTCTCATCTCACCATAAGTTGGGCAATCCTAAGCTAAATGATCCAATCCCCCACAAACAAAACATGAAGCCTGATTTTCTACCCTAGCAACTGTGTGGGTGACTCCATTTTTCATTTTTAAGGTCTCAAGTTCCCTAGTTGCAGCTTCTTATTGAGCTTTAAGGTTATCTTCCTCTGTAAGGTGGTATAAATCCTAGATGATTGTGACGTTCTAGTACTATCAGTGCACTAGATCCTATCCAAGTGTGAGCTTTTTCAACTAACTCATTTAAATAATCTATGGCTTCTTCTTGGTCCTTATGCAAAAACTCTCCATTACTCATCATCTCTTTGAATTGACACTCTTTACTAGTTAAACCTTCATTAAAATAACTAACCAACCTCCAAGTTTCATACCCATGATGTGGACACAAGTTTTGCAATTCGTTAAACCTCTCCCATGCTTGGTACAAGGTTTCACTATCCTTTTGAGAAAATGTTGAGATATGTCTTTTAAAATTATTGGTCTTGTGATGTGGAAAGTACTTGTTAAAAAAATCTTGAGTCATCTCTGCCCATGCACCTATAGATCTCGGTCTCAAAGAATATGACCAAATTTTAGCTTTGTCTTTCAAGGAGAAGGGAAAGAATTTCAACCTATCTATGTCTATAATGTCAGCTCGACTATGAAAAGTAGCTATTACCTCTTTAAACTCCCTAATATGCACATATGGATTTTCATTCTCTAAACCATGGACACTAGGCGAAAGTTGAATCATTCCAAGTTTGAACTCAAAGTGTGGTGTATTAGGAGGAAACATTATGCATGATGGTGTAGCTGTTCTAGTGAGGTACAAGTAGTCTTTCAAAGTCCTAATAGGTTGATCCCCATCTTGACTCATGGTTTTAGAATTAAAGGATGAATTAGACTCGACTCTTTGTTTTTGAAAGGGTCGTGGATCTAATTTAATAAATCTCCCTTTTTTGTCCCTCAATCTATTCATACACTCTAATCTACCATTTTTTTAATGAAGAAAATAAACTAAAAGCAAGAAAGTAAAATAAACTAAAGAAAATGAAGCAAATAAAAGAAATAAAAGAAAAGTGAAAAATGCTCAAACTTTAATTGTCAATTTGGCTTCCTCAACAACGCCGCCAAATTTTGATGTCTCGCCCCAAAATTAATATCCTTTGGCTAAGCGATTGTTGTAACGTAACTTTAAACGTTGAATCCATAGAGAAGCTCTATTAAACCAACAAAAAGAGTTACCACAATAAGAAATTAAATTAAAAGATAAATTCTAAAATTAAAAATAAAAATATTTAAATAAAAGATGATAATTATGGAGGATTGAAAACAATATTATGATGAATAAGGTTTCAGGGTTCACTTAATTGATTTATTTAACTGTTATAAATTTTGATTCCTATTTATACTAATTGCATGTTTCACGTCTCAAACAAACAATTGGAAGATTTAACTTTGAAGACCAATAATAATAGCAATGTATTTATTTTGAGAGAAATTAATTTCAATGAAGAACAAACTGATCTATTCTTACGAGTTATCCAAGAGCGACAATATATTTAATTGATAATACTGTAGTAAAGGACCAACATGTAAAACAAATCTATCGATCAATTATATTCTAACAAATTACATATAAATAAAACATGACTAATCTTATATGAAATTTGATAAATGTAATTTTTAGAATTTTCAAATCTAAGAATAATTAATAATTCCTCAAAAATAAAATTAAACAATAAAATTTATAAATGAATCAAAATAAAATAATAAGTCAAACTTCTCAATTAAAATCCTCGCTAACCTTGTTGAAAATTTAATTGTCTTTTGACATAATTCTTTAGCCTTAGAAAAGAAAGTAGACATTTAGGAACAGCCTCTCCAACCTACCTCAGTTTTGAACTTAGATGGGTATTTATAGAATTTGAGAAACCCTAATTATAATGGCTGTTGGGCCCACATCAAAATAATTAGGACAAATAAGGTTTGGCTAAAAAATTGCATAAAGGGTCAACGTCCCCAACAAAGTGCTGGCACCTTGAGTGAAACGCTAATGAATACTCCATGTCGAGTTTTTGGCCTTTTGTGTAATTTTGATTAATGGTAAAATAACAATCCTGGTACCTAATTCTTGGATTTTGTGCAAGTTGATCATCATATTTTGGATCTTTATAATTTGCTCCTTAAAAAAATGGAGAAAATCTCACTTGAGCCTTCAAACTTCTAAATTTGATCCTTGGACCCTCATCTTTTTGGCTCTTTGTATTTGAGTCCTTTTCTTCTAATTCTCTCCATTTAGTTATCAAACCTTCAATCACCAAAAATTTGCACAACATAAATAGAATGAACAATTATGAAATTATTTGTAGAAAAACACAACTTTTAAACCCATAATCCCACAAATGTCAATGGTTAAACACACTTTAAATATGTATTTTCATACTTTCATCAAGGTTCAATATGCAAGTATAGACCTTTATAGCTAACTCAATACTTGACATGCATTTTGTATACTCAATACTTAATGGCCTCTTTTCAAACACAAGTAAAATACTCATTCAAACATATACAAAAATATGTTCTAGACCTATAAATTTATGATATACCTATGTCTCTCTCCCACTACTCTCAGCCCTACTCATTTGGTAAACATTCTACAACGATCCCTAGCTTTGTGAATCAATGTTCGTTTGTCCATTTTATGTGTCAATTTGGGTCTTCTTAACGCCAGAAAGCAAGGTGGGTCATAAGTTGTCCTTTTGATCTTTGATGATAAGAGTGAGCATTTTTGGGTACAAGTCAAGTATGAGGTATATTTGGCACTTGACTTGAAAATTTTTTTGTGCAGCTTTTTATACTTGCTACTTATCCAAATACTTGAAGACTTATACTTGGTACTTAATTTAACAAGTATCTAGTAATATGTAAGTACTTGTTGAATAATGATATTTTGCTTTAATTTTTTTTTTCAAATTAAACTTCAATAAAATATTATTTACTTTCAATTTAACCTTAAATAAAACTAGTAAAATTTTAATAAAATATTATTTATTACAATCTTGACCTAATATAAATCTAATATAACAATAGAGAACTAAAATTTGGTTTCATATCCAAAACTTAAATCTACGTACTATTAAAAAACTAAACTCAATTGAATAGTTGTTGAGGGATGATTTATATTGCTTTGGAATTCACAACATGTGCAATGCCACATCAGCAAGATCAATTTTAGACTAATGACTAAAAAAGGCCCACATAATCTATTTCCACATCAGCTATACTGTATTTTATTTTTTGCTGATGGCCACAAGAGAGTTAGCTTTGCCAGAAACGACGTTTATGTGCTTTACTAGAAATATTGTAGACATGATCTACTTTAATACCATTCTTATATATATAGCCAAACATGGCTACATTTATCTCAATGACATGGTTGGACATTTTTTTACGTTCATGATCTCTACAACTATGTTTGATGCTACAATTAGTTCCCAATAATGGATAAAAAGCCTATCTTGCTATATATACACGGCTCTCATCAAAGGATAACAAGATGGTTTTATCACATCTACATGGCTCCCAACTATGGACAAAGGGCTAGACATTTATTCCACATATCTCTATCATTAGTTCCCATCAATGGACAATGGGCTAATTCTACTACTTTTATACTACTCCTAATGATGAACAAAGGGCCAGACTTGCCATTTTACTTAGCAACCAAAAATGAACAAAATGTTACATACTTTTACACCTCTTCATTACACCGGCTCTTAAAAACGAACAAAGAGTTGAATCTTTGCATATTCTATTTTTATTGGCTCCTAGAAATGAACAAAGAGTCAACACAACTCGGTATGATTAGCGTAAGGCTAGTGATAATTGTAACCCTGTGATTGGTTGGGATAGTACCTTCCAATAATAAAATGCATCAAGTTGTGGTGTTAGCGACTCCTTGGTGGTCACTCGTGCATGGTGGTGTGGTGCCTAGTAAGTAGAAATAACCAAAACCAACTTCTAATGGTGCAAGTATGGCAAGAAGGGCTATCATTTTATCTTGTTATATCACCCTTGTCCATATCAAAGGCCATCGATGTGGCTAGTAATCCACTTTTCATGGACAACACTCTACCCATTCCTCATCACATTCATTGTTATACTGGAGTCTTAGATTGACAAGATTTATCCCCTTCACGGCTTGGCGGATTATAGGGAATGGTTTTCCAATTCCACATAGTTCACACTCCAACCATGGGAAAAACTAGCCATTATTGTCTCTCTAGTTATGGGAAAGCTATTCTTGGTTGACCCAATGATAATTAACATGGTCAGTGGTTAATCACATCATTATTCTTTCTATAAAAAGTACAAAATTACTGGTCATCGATAATCCCAATCTACAACATGTTTCTTCTATATTTTTATGCGTTGGCAAGTATTGTCGACCAACGGTGCTTAACTCGATAAAAATATACTGCAGCATGTATCCATATCATTCATCCTCTATCTCGGCGCATTGCCAAACTTATACAGTAATATTATACAAGTGCCTCCTATAACTAGTGAATAAAGAAGCACAGCAATGTTTATTCTCCTCATCCCTTCCAATAGACAAGGGAGTGTTATCCTTTATAGCACATATTTATATATTTTACAATTATACATTTGAACAAATACTTTTTCATAATTTTCTCTTTGATGCAAATGAACACAAACCCATGAATCCAAGCTCATAGGGATTATTTAGGATAAACTATGGGACTAGTGGCTTGGTAGGCATGAATGGATGAACAATGGCTACTTGGTGAAGTAAGTTATTCACGCCAGCCAAGCTTAGAGCTAGTGATGTTGCTTGTCTTCACCAAGAAGGGTTAGGCGAGAAACACATGAAGGCAAAACTTAATCCCAAAACTACATCATTTGATGCTAACTAAAAGGTTTGGAACCTTGTTAAAAGTCAACTAGAAATGCTATTTGAGTCTCCATCACCAACTTGCAAACGTGTTTAATGTATGAATGGTTACACAGTGAAAAAAAGTATTTGTGCTTGGGAAAATCATCAAAATCTTAAGCAGAGGTCGTTTTATCAACAGTGCTTAATTGCACACAAAATATGGTATTTTGCATGGACAAAGAGTTACCAACAATGGGGTGTCTCTAGCGAACCAACAGTCTTTTGGTGGAGACATTGAACAATTCATTATTGCACTCCAAAGGCTATCAGTAGTGCTCATATCCACCCAAAACTTGACACCTATCTTTACTGAACCCAAATCTAACCATTGAATAGCTAACCTACTCTAGTGTTACCAACTCAAAATTACCAAAATGCCATTACATATATATATTTAATTTTTTTCCTTCATTTTTAGGGGATCATTCACACACAAAATCAAAAGAACAAATTATTCACGTAGAAAAATGATTTTTCCTCTAAAGAATTATTCATGTTCAACCTCTTACTTCTATAAAAATTTTCCAAAAATCTTCATTTTTCTCATATTTTCTATACTTCTAATCATATAGTATACACTCTAGACTTGCAACACATCATGGTTGGGGAATTTCATGCTATAGTTTAAGATTCTAGGTTGTCTTTCCTAAGCATTAGAGGATCAACTGGAAAGGTCAATATCAATAAGTGGGATTAAGTCCTCCGTTCAAAAGCCCTCATAATGGTCATCTCTCATTCTCCCATCACTACTTTCAAGCTTATTTTTGTTTTGTTTTGTGAAAGCTTGAAGAATATTATTATGTTTTTAACCACAATATAAGGGTTACTCATTTTAGAGTAGGAGTATTTGTTAATGATAGTAGATGGCACATTTATTATGCTTATCATTATATTATAATATATTAAATGTGCTTTTCAAGTTGTAAAAGCTACTCTTTATATTTTTTATCCTTGTTGCTCTTACCATAATGTACATCTCTATTATTTTTGGTAGTTGTGTAATCATTTTTGGCTCTTGAAACTCCATCATCACCACCCAGCTCCTCTAGCTTAGCTGGCAAAGTTGTACTCATAGACTTCACTATAGAACTTGGAGCAAACCATCTTTGTTAGACAAAGGGAGATGGTTCATGCCACGTAGCCTTTTGCACGTGAAATGAGTGCAAGCTAAAAGGACCTTCCTCATCTCTTGTAAGGGGCATCCTAGTTAGCTTCCATGTCAACCCTTCTACCCCAACAAAATGACAACTCCACTGGGTAGGTCATCTTAGTGCATCGTCTTTTTTTATTCTTCTTCAATGGTATATCATCTCTAGTGTCCATTTTCAGCAATATTGATTCATCTTCAACAAATTTATTCGTCTTTTGTTACCATGCTAGTCACAAGAGCAACTTTCTTATGCATCATTGACAGAAATTAAGAACCTGGCCATGATAATGGACAGGAAGTTCAATAATTGAGTCTTTTGACAGATATTTTTAATGATCTCTTGCAGGGAATCTCTAATCCTAACCTTGCATCTCTAGTTCAAATTATTTGGGTTTTACATGAAGATTAGTAAAAGACTACTTAATTTCTTACCAACTTGCAAGCTCAATGTATTGTGCAAGATCCAACACAACCAACCAACATAGTTGGGGCACCTTAGCCACAAGAGATTTAGACTGAGGCTATTGACAACAATGGAGGCTCTACTACGCGGCCAAGCAATTCAACACTGTCAGTAGTTATAGCCATCAGGATCGATGGGGCTCCACAAAATGTAGTTGATTCTACTCAAGGCTTCATCACCACAGTGGACTTTCCTGCTCTCTTGGACAGGGAATGCTCTAAATAAATTCCAACTACTTTCCGATTTGTCCATGCTCCACCATATTTGAAGGAGATTCTATCTCAGTCTTATCCAAAGAAATATGAAAGTCCCACATTCCCACAATATGCTGGTAGGAAAGGTAGTGATGTGGAGCATGTTAGCAAGTTTCTTGCTGCTAAGAAGGCTCATACTGGTGATAAAGGTTTGTGCTTACGTGAGTTTTCTAAATTTCTCTCCGATAGAGCTTATACGTGGTACACTACTTTTCTTCCCAACTCTGTTCACTCTTGGGATGAAATGATTAAGTAATTTGTCAAAAACATTTTCAAAGTGAGGAGCACATCATCATTCTTGATCTTCACAACACTCACTAATGTACTAGCAAAGATTTGATGTTCTATGTGAAAAGATTTAGAGATTTGACACTTGATTGCTATGGTGACCATTTTGAATCTCTCTTAGTGGTAATTTGTATCAACAATATGTTTCCAAAATATTGTGTTGTTCTTGAAAATATTAGGATTAGCCAATTTGCAAGGCTACTTGATGCTGCTAGAAGAATAGCCATTTCTATCAAACCATCTCCAGTAGGAAGTCTATAATGAAGTAAGAAAAAAGAAAGCCATAGCTCACACTCTGCCTATCTCTATTTGTGGTCAAGGACAAGGCTAGAAGAGGAAGGATTGTGATACGTCATCGCTATCACACATCCCTCTCACTATCAAAGAACTTGATGTACTTTTGGATTAGTGGATAGCTAATAGTGCTATAGCATTACCTTAGTTGCTTCACTAGCCCAGCAAGGACAACAAGCAAAACCCTAAATGCTATCGTTATCACCATTATGTACTTCACTCAACCATGGACTATTTCTCTTTCAAAAGGATATATCATTGTTAGATTATGAAAGGATTGCTGGAAGTTCCAAATATAAGATAAATAGTGGATGAAGACCCTCTTCCATGTTACCATTAAGGTATTGTCAATGTCTTTATGCATGTGGAAAGTTTTGGAGCTAGTGTACCAATTATTGAATTTCTTGACGATGCACTTAATCCTTTTGTTCGTGCACTCAAGTGAACTCCGAAATTCATATCACTATTTGATCAGCTTGGTCACATTGTTGAAGCATGGTGAAAAGCCAAAGATGCTATTTTCTCTATTGCCAATGAAATTGGAGGAGAGTAACTCAATGCTGAGGTATATGCTAACTGTGGTTATTTGAAGTCCTTTAATGTTATCACCTTCACTAATGAAGATTTAGAAGCACCATATCCTAACCATAGAAAGCTACTCTACTTATCTACTCAAATAAACTCTGTTGGTGTCAAGTATGCATTGCTACTAGATCTTCTCTTAGTTTGATATCACTAAGCACTATCATCACTATAGGAATTCCCTAATGAAAGATTGTCAAGTCTCCTTTCAGCATTGTTGGCTTTGGAAGCAACAATGAGCATGCTCTTGGATACGTCCAACTTGGAATAAAGGTTGGTTTGGTCCAATCCAATCTTTGACTACATGTTATGTTATTGATGTGAAAGTCGCTTACCATATTACTAGGATGGCCATGGCTACACCGACATAAAATTATTCCTTCTACTTATCACCAATGTGTCAAAGGCTATCTAAATGGAAATGTCTTTTGTATCCTTGCTAATGTATTACCATTTGATCAAACTAAGACTCACTTTGTTGAAGTTATTTTCTATGATGAGTTTGCTCCTTCTAACGAAGTCATAATATCTTGCCTAGTTGTACTACTTTTCTAGCTTGGAGCAACATCAAAGGTAATCTCCATATCGATTTGTGAAGTGTTCTTGAGCATAAAAGGCAAAAAAAGGGATGGCTCCATTGCCAATAGTCTAGCCATGCTTCCTAATCACTTATTCATTGATTTAAAGAAAAACACTTTGGTTAACAAGTTGGCTTTTCCCAACGAAGCAAAATGTCTTACTATTGAGGTTAAAAATAAAATATTTTCTGATCACTTAAAGCCTTTTAACAAAGTTGATTATCTAACTTTGTCAAGCAAGCTACCAACTTTACACAAGGTTCAACTTGCACTTACTTCTTTAGAGTCTCTTAAAGATATTGATCTTGGGGATGATCCATCAAACCCTAAATGTGTACATATCAACATTACTTTCTTCACTGATGAAAGAGCCAACATGATTAACTAGCTTCAAGAATACAAAGATGTTTTATTTGGAATTATGATGAAATGTCGAGACTTGATCCAGCCTTGGTTGCACACTCTTTAAATGTTGGTCCCAAAGCAAAACCTGTTGTGCAACCAAATCATGCCTTCCATATTGAATTCAATATCAAAATTAAAGAAGAAGTTGAGAAACTTTTGGCTATAGGATTCATCAAAATGACCAAGAAGCTCACTTGGTTGGCAAACATTGCACGAATTTGAAAGAAAAATGGGCAAATTAGATGTTGTGTTGATTTTGCCACCTCAATAAAGCATGTCCAAAAGATGAATTCTTTGTGACAAACATGTATGTGCTTATGAACAATATCGCTGGTTATGAAATGTATTCCCTTATAAATGACCGTAGCATATATAACCAAGTCAGCATGTGCCTTGGCGATGTAGAGAAAACTGCCTTCCATACTCCAGTCAGTATCTTTTATTATATTATTATGCCTTTTGAACTTAAAAATGCTGGGGCTACTTATCGAAGAGTTATGGTGACTATTTTCCACAATTCCATTCACATTTATACTGAGATATCAAATATATATACTGGCATTTTGGTAATTTTGAGTTGATGGGGCTAGATTAGCCCAGCAATCCAACGAGTAGATTTGGGTTGTGTGAGGACAAATGTCAAGTTTTGGGTGGATTTGAGTATTGATAACAGCTTTTGAAGTGCAATAATGAATTATATAACATCTCCAACAAAGGACTGCTAGTTTGCTAGAGACTCCTCAATTTTAGTAACTCTCTATCCATATGAAATACCCCATTGGGGTTGCTTGAGTACTATCGGCCAAGCCACCTCTGTCCAAGATTTTGATCATTTTCCTAAGTAAAATATAATCTTTTTCACTAGTTCCCCATGCAATGAAACTTATGCAGCCACCCATACATTAAATATAGCTGCAAAATGGTGATAAAGACTCAAATGGCATCTTTGGTTTATTTTTAATAAAGTTTTAGACCTTCTAGTTAGTATCAAATGGTGTACTTTTGGGATCAAGTTTTTGCCACCCAGCCCTTCCTAGCAAAGTCAAGCAACATTGCCAACCCTAAGCCTGGCTGGCACAAATACTATACTTTGCCAGGTGGGTAACGTTTATCTATCAATGCTTGCCAAGCCATTACTCCTATAATTTATCCCAAATAATCCCCATGAGCTTGGATTCATGGGTTTG